>CM059866.1:57664425-57848959 GCA_030490815.1 Acer saccharum | reverse complement strand
AAATTAAAAAAAAAACAACATCATAATTATAATCAACAATGATATGAGAAACGATCTGGTGTGAGCTTAAGTGAAACATTTAAACCAGATGAAAAGTAAAAAGTAATTCTTTTCAAAAATAAAAATAAAAAGTAAAAAGTAATTCATTTATTTGATCGGGTTAAAAAATAGAACTTCAAGATATGGAAGTTAGATAATGTTACAAACTTACAATTGATATTAATTTATTTTACTCCAATAAGAAAATAATAAAAATTGTTCAACTATCTATTAAAAATGTTATATTAATAGTAAAATAAATAAATAAATAAATAAAACATCATTCACTAAGGAAAGTTATTAATGTTCTTGAAGGTGGAGTGACATCAATGGAGCCGTTTTTGGAGAAATTCTTCCCAAAAGTGTACACAAAAATGAAAGAAGACACCAAAATTAGCAACTACTGCAAATTTGATAGTCAATTGTTAACCTCCTTCACATCCTCTCTCTACGTTGCTGGCCTTGTCGCTACCTTCTTTGCCTCGCCAGTGACCAGAGCATTTGGGCGAAAACCATCCATATTGGCCGGTGGAGCAGCATTCCTCGCCGGTGCAGCCCTTGGTGGCATAGCATTGAATGTGTATATGCTCATATTTGGCCGTATCTTGCTTGGAGTTGGAGTTGGTTTTGCAAACCAGGTACGTCATTAACAGAGTAATTTGGAGATATTATATATATTTTATTGTCAGAATGTTCATGAAAAAAAAAAATCGTGGCTATAACTTTACAAAGTTAAACAAATCATTACGTTATAAAATGATGGTCCTAAAATTCATTTTACTTTCTATTCCTGCAGTCAGTTCCATTGTATCTCTCAGAAATGGCACCAGCAAGATACAGAGGAGCAATCAACAGTGGCTTCCAATTCTGCGTCGGAATAGGAGCTCTATCAGCCAACCTTATCAACTACGGCACCCAAAAGATCGAAGGCGGTTGGGGTTGGAGAATCTCTCTAGCCATGGCTGCCGTCCCAGCTTCAATGCTCACACTAGGCGCATTTTTCATGCCAGAAACACCCAACAGCCTAATCCAGCGCAAAAACGACCCTCAAAAGGCCAAACTGATGCTTCAAAAAGTCCGAGGAACCGATGATGTTCAACAAGAACTTGATGATCTCATCATAGCAAGCGCCATTTCGAAAACTATCAAACACCCATTTAAGAAAATCATACAAAGAAAATACAGGCCACAACTTGTAATGGCAATAGCCATACCATTTTTTCAGCAAGTCACAGGCATCAATGTCATTGCATTTTATGCTCCGATTCTCTTCCTAACTCTCGGTCTAGGCGAAAGCGCGGCTCTCATGTCTGCAATTCTGACCGGCTTGGTGGGCACAATCTCAACATTCGTATCCATGCTTGTAGTGGACAAGCTCGGTAGAAAAACACTTTTTCTATGTGGGGGAATTCAGATGTTTTTGTCACAAATCTTGGTTGGAGGAATCATGGTAGCTAAGTTAGGTGATCATGGAGAAATCAGTAGAGGCTATGCATACTTTGTTCTGGTTCTGATATGTGTTTATGTTGCTGGGTTTGGGTGGTCTTGGGGGCCACTGGGGTGGCTTGTTCCGAGCGAGATTTTTCCGCTGGAGGTTCGGTCCGCCGGGCAGAGCATCACGGTTGCCGTTGGTTTTTTGTTCACTTTCATCATTGCTCAAACTTTTCTGGCGATGCTCTGTCATTTCAAGGCAGGGATTTTCTTCTTCTTTGGTGGATGGGTGGTGGTGATGACTTCGTTTGTGTATTTTCTTCTACCGGAGACCAAAAATGTGCCGATTGAACAGATGGAGAGAGTGTGGAGAGAGCATTGGTTTTGGAAGAGAATTGTTGGAGGAGTTGGTGATGATGAAGAGAGTAAGATTCAAGAATCACAATAGAGATTTGAATCAAAAAATTGTTAGTAGTAGACATTATTATTGTTGTACAATATTTGTGTCACACATTGCATATAGTTCATTAGAATGATTGAAAGTTTTATTATGAAGAAAATGTGTGAATATATTTAACTTTTCTTGATAAGATGATGTTTTATGATTATAATAGCCTTCTCGTAAAAACAATTTGGGTTTAGAAAGAGAAGGACATGATTCGAACTCAAAATTTCAATAATATAGGCAGGGACATAACCAGGATTCATCGCTAGGGGGGCAAGAATAAATCTTCTTAATAAGCCTCTATGGAATGAAAAAAAAAATAATTAAAAAAATAAAGATGCACCTAATAGTTAACAAGGTAAAATTGAAATAATAATGTATACATTTTAAAATATACAATATCAGTGTAAGGTTACTAATAATGTACCAAAGAATTTTTTGAAAAGTTTTAATTCAACTTTAATAAGTGTTAGTATATTTGGGTATGGATTAGAAACTCATTATACACCCAAGTGGGTCAAGACCAAAGCCCATGCCCAAGGCCATGCATTGTTATAACTGCATGAGCAGTTTTCTTATGAGCAGTTATATAATCAGTTAATAGAAAATTGATAAATATAACAAAAACCACAACATGCAATAACGTGCAAAAAGTGGTGTGTGTGTGACTGTGAAGTGCATGTGAACAATATGCATGAGTGTGTGCAATATAAGGCATGGTTTTGTTGTGTGTGCTTTAGAGTAAGTCCAACAGAGAGCATATATGTGTATGTGTAAGAGAAACACAACAGAGAACTATACAGAGAGATAAACACACATAGATGTGGAGAAAATCTAGAGAATTTTCTCCCATCTCCAACAATTGTGTGGGTAAATTGCATTGTGATCAGAGGGGACTTTCCGATTCCGTGATTGTCCTCTGACCGGTGATACAGTTTCAGGTGTTCGATCCGCTTCCGCTGTAGATATTCGGATTCCGTATGGTAAACGGTAATGATCCGAATTTGTTTTGTTTATCATTAGAATAATCTTTCAATAAGGTAAAACTTAAATAAATTTAGAGGAGATGAGGTTAGTTTGGTGATAAACCCATCACACCTACACCACGAGGCTGTGGGTTTAAGTCCCCCTCCGAGAAAAAAAAAAAAAAAAAAAAAAAACGGAGTTATGTAATACTTTAACAAAAAAAATTTTGAAAAAAATCCTCATTTGTTAGATCATGCCACACCAAAACAACATCAACAAGATTTTTACTAAATAATGTATTGCATAGTTGTATTTTCATTTGATGTTGCACTCAATTTTTATATCAATACTTTGTAATTTTGAAAATAGATTAACCCTAAAATTTTATAAACAAAAATTTATAATAATCCTAAAATTTCAAAACAAAATAAAATATTTAAATTTATATAATTCACACAACTATAAATTAGATAAACACTAAAATTTCAAAATAAAATAAAATAATAAATATATACAATTCATTAAAATATACCTAATGTGAAAACCAATCTTTTTAAGATAATTAAGCCAAATTTAGAGAGTGGGAGAGTAGATAATAATTTTTTTTTTTTTTTTTTTGAAGTGGTGGCAATGATTAAAAATTGAAAAAAAAGTAAAAATTAAAAATTAAAAATTTAAAAAAAAAAAAAAAAAAAAAGTGAAAGGATATGTATTGTATTTTCTTATATAATTGATTTAAATAGATAATTAAACAAATTATAAGGACTATTCTGTAATGTTTTCAATTTTCCTTTTTAATATGAGCCAGTGTGGGCTTGAGCCCACCTTAGACCCTATTATGGTCCGTCTCTAGATATAGGTGTTAGAGTCATACCAGTATTACTCGACTAACCTCATTATTCATCTCGGCAATTGATTTAGAAAAAAAAAAATACATTATTACAGAAATGTGATTGATAATCTAATTATAAAATTGTTTGATATAAATATTTTTCATAATCTTAGGTCTTACATAAAAATCTTTGGAAAATCCAATGCAAAATGGATTAATGGAAAAACTTTACTAAAATGAACAAAAGTTGGAAATTTGGAATATGTGAGACTAATTATAAAATATCAACATCTATATAATAATGTAATATTGAGATATTCAATCTTCAAAACCTTAAAAGTCAACTTTTCATCATTTGACAAATCAATATAATCTCTATCTGGTCCAATTAAAAGTCACCAAGTTTAATTCACGACGTGGACACATCAATTTTTTATCTTCCATCTTTAATTTAATGGCCAGTTTGAGCCCCACAATAGAAAAAGAAGTCCAGTCAATGTTATCTTACCTTGCCAATCCATTTGTCATTAACAGTCGAATCTTTGGAATAAAATTTCACTAAAACTACATATGTAGGTTCCACATTTTGTTCACAACTTTAATATTAAATTATAAATATTAACGTATCTCATGTAAATCAATTATAAAAGTTAGCATAATTAAATTTAATTTCAGTGTTAATTGTTCACACATAAATGAATTACTAAGAAAACTTCAATCATGGGTTGAGATTTGAGAATGAGAATCGTACTTTATTCGATATAATCTCCGGCTATTTGAAGAACAGTTGGTATTTAATTGACTAGTCCCGAGTTTAAATCATAGAGAGATTTTTTTTTCCTTTTGAATTAAAGAATTCAGTCTCCATAGTTAAAAGTATTTAACTTATTCCCGTATCTTTGTTTATATGATATTTTATTATATTATATTAAGAATCACCATCAATATTTCAATGTAGGTTTGGAACACTCCGGAAAAATCCTTTATTCCATAATCCGAAGGCTATAGGCTAATAATAAAAATCGTGTAATCCATTTTTCAATTTCAAACCAAAAAAATATCATTTTGCTAGTTGTTTATATACTTGGAATAATGTTAGACGTCTCAATTTTTTTCCTCAAATGATGTGGTACGTGAGGTGTCACCATCACAACAGTCACCATATAATCTCATCATTTATATGATTATGACACCTTACGAGCCGTATCATTTGGGAAAAAAAAAAAATTGAGACATCTAGCATTACTCATATATTTATATCCTTCGAAAAAGAACAAGAACCTCTCAACGTGGCGTTACATGATTGGAACAGTTTAGTAACTAAATCACAGTCACGTGACACTAAATAAAACCCGTTTGTTTTTTGAATTGCATAAATGCTCTCAAGCCACTCAATCAAACGACTCTTTACAACTTTTCTCACTCTAAAAAACTAAAATTGGAGGCTGTTTATTGACTCTGCTTTTTTCTTTGATTGTTTGATTTCTCGTCTGCTCCTTCAATCGTACGCTACATAAAAAATAACAACAACAATTAAGGTAATATATCAATTATCTCTCGTAGTAATCTTGTTTTCAATTTTTTGATTCTGGTGATTTTGAAGTACTGTATATCTGATATTATACGTGTGGATTCGATTTTTTTTTTTTTTAATGTGTAGTTCTTGTTGATTTTTCGTAATTTCTATGTCAAGAATATCTGTTGTTGTTGTTGATCGGTGGCATGATAATATTTTGGTTCATTTTTTCTATGTTTATTAACTGGAGTTGTGTTATGTATTATGGGATTGAGCTTTATTTAATCAATTATATGTGTTATGAGATTTTATATTTAAATCTTTGTAGTTTCAATTGTATAATTCATTATTAATTAAAGTCAGGTGAATATTTTGTATAGATAATTTTATAGTGTTTTTTTTTTTTTTTTTTTTTTTTTCACAAAAAAGTATGGTCGCTATATAACAATAAATGGCTGGATTGTGAAATGAAATTATCAATTCAAGTGATGTTGGGATTTGGCATTGTGGAGTCAGCTGTAGAGTTGAAATTAAATGGAATTGGAGGTCTTTTTGTTAAGAAAAATTGGAGACTAGTTATTTAATTATTCTCAATCTGATTTGAAAACTCTGATTTTTATGCTGTTGAACACAGTGGAGGTCTTCTAACAAGTTTATATCGTGATTGAGCCATCTGTTTTTGGAAACAGAATGTCATAAATGTGCTTGACTTGAAGTTGTTTCTTCTTGTGGAGTTTTCGCGGGTATTTATTTACTTTTCATCCTTGATGATTGATTTGTCTCTGGCCTGTGTAGTTTGAAACAGGATTTCTTGGTGTTATTTTAGAAATTCGCTTTTGTTATTTGCTTGTTGGATCAATGCCTTCTGCTGACTCTCCACAGTGGCAAGGGAAGGCCAGTGATTTCTTTTCTTCCTCAGGTATATTGATTTTTTCTTAAAAAGTTGTGGTTTGCTTAATTGCATTTGTTGCTTTGCATTTGATTAAGGTTTTGAATCTTTTTGATGCAGGTGTAAAGCTTAAACAAGCAGGGCAAACAGCTGGAACGTTAGTGGGGGAAGTTGCGAAAGATGCAAAAGGGAATGTTGCTGATGCAGCAGAACGAGTTGGTTCGATTGTCAAAAGCCGATGGGCAATCCTTCAACAGCCATCGACCAGACATGCTGTCCAGGAACGTCTTATATCTGCTGCAGCTACAACTAGCATGTTTCTAAGGAGGGGTTTATCAGAAACAAAGGATAAAGTTTCTGTTGGGAAGGTTAAAGTTGAAGAGGTACAAATGCTAGAAAATAAATGAAGGAATCAGTATTTGAATCTTAAGCTCTCATCTTATGCATAATTTTTTTTTTTTTTTTCAAGCATTAGTTATTATATTGCTTTTTTGGTCCTTAAATTTGTCATCACGAGTCTCGTGCGTTTATGGTTATTGATAAACTATGGCAAAATTCTAGAAAGTGATGTTTGATATCATACCCAATTGGACAGCTATAATTATCTTTATTCATAACAGATGGGCTTGTCTAGTTTTCATTTAGACTATTGACTAACAAATTTGAGGTGGTGAATTTCTTTCAGGCAGCGAAAAAGACTGCACAAAAAAGCAAGACTATTTTGACTGATATTGAACGTTGGCAAAAGGTATAGGATTCTGAGGCATTACTTTTTACATTTAAATATATATTTCAATTTTTCATGAAGTTTCAAGTTTCTATATTCTTACCTTGCTTTCTAACTTTTGCAGGGAGTTGCGAGCACTGATGGTAAGTCTTGTAAACTTCTCTTGCTCAATGATTTCCGGGTTCTTCTTTTGTATCTCGGAGGATGATTAGTTATGATACTTCTCTTAGGGTTTCTTCTTATAAAAAAAAATAAAAATAAAATAAAAACAAAGTATATATTCTTATGACTAAATATTCTTGTATAGTTCAATATTGTCGTAGGACTTGATGTTAGTCTATCTTTATCCTCTGAAGAATCTTTCTACTTATCAGGAGTATTCAATGTAGTTTAGATTCTGAAATCGTTATTTCCAAGTTTTTTTTTTTTTTTTTTTTGGCTAAATAACAGCCGGTAGTTTATATGTTAAAGAGAAAGCAACTGCACTGAATAATAAATTTTATGGTTCTTGTGCAAACTAACCGTCAGTGGATCTGACATTACTTTTATGGGCAAAAAGGCTAGTGTTTAGCGATACTGTCTTGTACATTTTTGATCTGTGATTCGCTGCTGGTCCTCCTACTTCACTTCAATGTTTAGCTCCATAGTTTAGTGTATCTGTGTATGTACTCTAGTCCATATGTTTTTGTGTATCTCTGATATTTTGATTCACACATTTACCTGTTTATGCCTAAGCTTTGTTATGTAAGAAAATTATTTTGCATATGCTTTCAGAGCAGTTCATTTATGTACTTCTTATTGCTTATTTTTGTTTTTATCCATAGTATTTGGAGCTCCAATCGAGGTTAATGTACAGCGACAACATCATAGCAGGCCTATTCCATATATTTTGATCAGATGTGCAGACCACCTCATATTGTCAGGTGATTTATAAAAAAATAGATGAGATAGTTGGCTCTTCTTAAATATATGTTACCATAATATACCTGCCATTGTGGAGAATAACATGTTTATTACTTTGATTTGCAGGGCTAAACTCACAGTACTTGTTTAAAGCTGAAGGAGATAAAAAGGTCATTCAGCAGTTGGTCTCTACATACAACCAAGGTGTCTTGAAGATTTTCTCCCTGGAGTAAGCTGTTAATTATTTAGATGACATTATAACTGAATATTGTCATTTGTATAATACAGATTTCAATGCATCACTGCCGGAGGGTGTAAATCCAGTTGATGTGGCGGCTCTGGCCAAATGCTATCTTGCTAGCCTTCCTGAGCCTCTGACAACGTTTTATCTTTATAATGAGATAAATGGTGCTCGTTCTAGCATACATGCAATGAGAAATGTGCTGAAGAAACTCCCCAGTGTGAACTACATGACACTGGAATTCATCACTGCACTTCTGCTCCGCATTAGCCAGAAGTCACTTCTTAACAAGGCAGGAAACATCTCTCTCTCTCTCTCTCTCACTGATGTTTGTTTCATTGTGGGTTTGAAGCTGGTTGGCCCATAAACGTTTTTATTGATTATGAACTCCTTAGTTGATAGATTTCTCATGTGCGAGATGATTAACTATTTATCACTATCACCTTCATTTATCATGGTCAACCTCTTATTCTTAATTTAATAACTTCTAACATCTGCAAAATGTTTTAAGCTGATATATAAATAGAATTTTTAGATTATAGAGAAATACATGATAAGTAATGCTCAGTTTTTGTGTTCTTTTCTGTAGATGGATGCTCATAGTCTTGCCATGGAAATGGCCCCCATATTAATGTGGCAGAAGGGACGGAAACCAGAATCTTATAGGCAATATTGGAATAATCAATCCAGAAGTCCTTCGAAGAAGAACATGGAACAGTCACCTGCTTATAGTGAATGGGACATGCTTGCTGGTGAGTGGTCCTATCTCATATATTTTGTGAATGTAAACTTGGTCCATGGAACTTTACCCTGGCCTCAAGCCCTCAACTCAGGTTGACGCGTCGGGAAAGCCTGCCAATTAAAGTTATTGTTCTATGGATAATACATGATCGGTTTGTTCATAGGTTCTCACTATCTCATTTCAACTGTTCTCTTTATCTTTTTCAAGTGTTGAGAACTTGTGCAAGAATTAGCCTTTAAGATTCCAAAGTCTCTTACTCTCTTAACCTTTACAGGCTTTTAGAATAAATGTCTAGTTTCTTCCAACTGCTGTTGCTAACAAAACAAACTTTATCTGGAATATGACAATGTAGATATTGAGGATTATAATTGAAGAACATGAACATCAACAATGACAATTTACACCATAAAGTTGAGGAATAGATAGATTTTTTGAGGGAAGTGAGGAGACGAAATACATTCACATTTTGCAATTCCTTTTTGTTAAACACGTCCTATTATTAGGAGTATGACTATAGGATTAGAGACGGCAAGAAGTGGGAAAAATGCATCGGAATTTGATTGATCTCCCATTTTATCTTTATTTTTTATGGAGATTTAAAGATTTCAAGAAGGTAGGTTTTTGGAAGGCAATGGAAATGAAAGTGATTATGATTATAAGCTTCTTTAAATATTGATTTAACAGTTTTTCGATCTCTCGTCAAATTTTGTACTGATAATGGCTCTTGTTGCTACATTTCTTAGATAATCCAAAGAAATTGTTCTGATTAAAAACAACTTACTGTATGAAATAACAAGATTATCATCTTTTTGTATGGCTACAGAAGAAGGTGAAGATATGGATGCTTCCTCCCAAATTCCTCTTGACGATGGCATGCCGATAGACTTCAGTGCAATTGAGGTTGTCCAGTGTTTAATAGAACAGCACAATGCGATTTTCACTGATGCAAATGAGACCGTTTGGAGGTGATTCAGATCGAACCTGTTTTCGTGATGCATCATCGACTTGGATAGACAGTGTACCTATATTTCGCAATCAGATTTTCCATATTTTTAGCAATATGACCACAGTGCGACAACAGATATAGTCTGTTACAAATTTGGCAGAATTCTGGGATGTGGATGTGTAAATTTTAGTGGTTAGGTCTAATTATATATTCAAAATTATTTGGAGTTGATTTTGTCAAATCTTTTCAGGTTTCTGGCATCTGAGACTGAAGCCATTAAATTAAATGAAGCAATAAGATTTTTGATCACCAGGTTTGTTGAGAGAACTTATCAACTTCAGTAGAGAATGACTTTTGTAAAACTTTATTGTGAATTCAATAAAAATATTGTGATTTCGCTAGTAAGCTGAAAAATATTTTCCATTTGTTTTTTAAAGCTCGGTTGTTGTAACCGTTAAGATTAACGACTACAAGCACGGACAAAATGAGACTCGAACCTCTGTTAGGGATGTAACACAAGCAAAAGTTTAACATGAACAAATGATAGACTAGAGTTTATAGGACAACAGAAGTGAACTAAACACCCTTCAACCGAAATTCATAACAAAGCGAATATCTCTATGTGACTATGTTCTTCATTACATTACATTACTGTAATGATCAAACATGATCTATTTAGCTGATTGGCCCTCTCTATCTATCATTTCATAGAATTTTATTTAGAGTAATGCTAGAGGACCCAAAAAACTAACCCAAATTTTGAACCCAAACCTATGTGGCAACATCACATGGGATCTTTGGGAAGAGTGACGTGGGCCCATGTTATATGTGATGTTGCCACATAGGTTTGGGTTCAAAATTTGGGTTAGTTTTTTGGGTCTTCTAGCATTACTCTTTTATTATAGGGAGTCTGGTCTAGAATCCTCTCAGGATTTTTTTTTTAAAATTTTTTATTTTTTCCCTTTTAACTCTTGGTTCAGCTAATTTTATCAATCATGTAATAGTAGTGATGATATTTATACCCCTTGAAATTTGTATGTGTATCTTAAATAAATATACTTTTAAAATTCCAATATTACCCTTAAATAAAATTATTAAAATGATTAATATAAATATATCTTATACATTATATTAATAAAATATTTAATAAATAGTATGATTAGCTAAACAAATAAAAAATTATAACATCTTTGAATTAAATTATTTTTTATTAATTAAAATTATAAATATTACGTAATCGATGTTAAAACAAAATAAGAAGAGAAAACCATCGAATTGAAAAATAAATAATATTTATATATTTTTTTTTTTTAAAAAAAGGAAAAAGAAAAGTAAAGATTGTCCTCCATTGAAATTGAATTTCTAGGTTTTGGGAGTATGAGACTGGAGGTGCGGCCGTGCGGCTACGCCAATTTTTATTTATTTTTTCTTTCTAATTTCATTTTATTATAGAGAAAGACAAAACATGTGAGTTGTGCAACAGAAGATCTGTTTTATTATTATTATTTCGTTTTTATTTTGATATTTTCTCTATTTAGATTTATGAAAATAAAATTAAAGCAACAAATTAGGGCTTTTTTTTTCTTCCTTTTATTATTGTCATTTTCACAAAATTATAATATTTTTTCATTTCAACTTATTAATTTATACATATTTGGTAATATATAGGGTTTGTTACTTTGTTTAAACGTTTTAACATTCCAAATATTTTAATGGGATGTATATACAAAATGGGGTGTAGCCGTGTAGATATAATTTTTCAGGAGTATAAATGTCACCGCTAATCATGTAATTAATTGGTTTGTTTGGGATATGCGGATTATGAGCACGGGGCTTTTTGTAGAGGCTGTGAGAGCTGCTTGCAGGGCCTGCTGATGGTGGTCTTTTATAAACCCTCTCGTCACTTAAATTACTTGTACAAAAACCATCTCTCGTCATTTTCGTCTCTTTCAAATGTGCCTATAGACAATGCTGCGAAACCCACTCCAAGGCCACATGCACCAAACTATGCCCTATGCTGGGTGGGAATCTAGAGGTCAAAAAATATATATTTTTATGCATGGAGACTTTTTTTCAACTAAATTACAACTATTGCACTTTGACAATTTTTTTATAAGTAGTAATAAACTGAATAGATTTTCTTATGACATAATTTATAGTTGATACCATATTAATATTATCTAATTTATTGATATCTTTAGTTAAATTTCATTCTAAACTTATGTTGATTAGCAACCTAACTTTCATACTTTTTATGTTTTTCTTTTTACTGCAAAATCATGTTTATAAAAGTAATTATTAAAACAATAATACTAATAACGATGATGTTGGTCTAATTGTATATCTCTCACACATATGCTATGATGTTATGGATTCGAGTTTCCTCCCTATCCAAACCCTCAATTTATATAATACTTCAAAATAATAATAATAACAATAATGATGATGCTCAAGTGGTGGTTAGTTTAATTAATTTGGAGATAAATAACTATGCTGAGATTGGTTTGATAATTTGTGATATCAGAGAGTTACTCAAAAGGATGCTTGGCTACAGGGTTGTTTATGCTTCCAGGAAAGTGAATGAGGTTGTGCATAACTTTGCGAATTTGGGTTTATCACTTATTGAGGACCGGTTCTGGACGGTGTCTTACCTTCCGTGTGTGGAGAGGTTTGTTTAGAGTGATTGACCGGTTTAGGTTTTGTCTTTTGTGTGTTTCTTTGTTCTGGTTCACTTAAAAAAAAACAAAAAATAATGATGATGTCCTATATGTTAAGTATTATTTTGTAGATTATATAATGGTTAAACCAATTTAAATTTACGATTTAAAATTTTTTTTTGGTAGAAAAGGGGGCTAGTCAGCCCGAAAACAGAAAGAAAAAGAACTAGAAGCTAGGAATCATCCTAGCAGAAGAAATTTTTTTAAAAAAATTTTGATTTCAACATCTTAACACTTTAAATTTGTACCTTAAAATTTTTGACGGTTGAGATATTGAACTTAAAATTTTAAGTTATAAATTTTAGTTTATTTAACTTCACCAGTTCACCCTTATATAATAATCTAGAATAATATTTAATTTAAAAATTTTTTTTAGATTTATGAAAAATAAAATGTCTTGTCCAAGGCAAGTGGCAACTTTGAGCTAATGGAGTGAATCACTGAATCAGTGAATGATGAGATAAATACGAATAGTATACCACATTAAAAGTTGCTGATATTTGCACCCAGTCCACCA
Source organism: Acer saccharum (assembly GCA_030490815.1). Classification (NCBI taxonomy): domain Eukaryota; kingdom Viridiplantae; phylum Streptophyta; class Magnoliopsida; order Sapindales; family Sapindaceae; genus Acer; species Acer saccharum. The sequence continues at coordinate 57,836,048 of CM059866.1, read as the reverse complement.
AAATTTTATATGTATCCTAAATTAATATGTTTTATTATTATTGTTTTTTTTTTTTTTTAACTATCATTTGACTATATATGTTTTTTTTTAATTATCTATTTTTTTTTAACTGTTTGTCCATTTTTTACGGCTTAATCCCTATGTTTCGAAAAACCCATCAATCTGGTTTCTCTGTGAGTCAAACGTTAGTCAACTTTAATGGATTCAAGGGTAATTTTGTGAATTCACTGATTCTGCTAGTATGGAAAAATATTTTATTACCGTAAAAAGAATGTTTATAAATAAAAATTAACACCAAAATAATTTTAATCAAAATTTACTTTTAAAGGACATCAAATAAAATAAATACAACAAATTTCAAATAATGAGTCATGTTTATTAAACAACAGAAGTGAACTAAACTCCCTTCAACTGCTATTCAAAACAAACCAGTTGGAGAGCAGATTCCAACTTCCAATTCTCTCTATGTCCCTCAAACTTGGCTTCTTCATCTTCTTCTTATCTTCCTTGGTAATCACTATTTTCATTACATTACTGATCAAACATGATCTCTTTAGCTGATTGGCTCTCTCTTGTTATCATTTCATCATAATTTTATTAAGGTCCAGCTAATTTTATCATTCATGTAATTAATTTGGTTTGTTAATACTGACTAGGTTTTGGGATATGCGGATGGGAATTCAGGGAAGTACCCAATAGTGGTGAGCACGTGGCCTTTTGTAGAGGCCGTGAGAGCTGCTTGGAGGGCCGCTGATGGTGGGTTTTCAGCCGTTGACGCCGTCGTCGAGGGTTGCTCCGCTTGTGAGGAACTGAGGTGTGATGGTACAGGTGGGATTACAATGCTTCAAGTAGATTTAGTTTTAATTGTTCTTCCATGGTTTAAATTTATGATTATTTGTTTTTTAATCATTTGGTACCATGTTTATACCAACAATTATTGGTTTCAGTTGATTTATTTCCTGTCGTTTGATGAATTGTTTGTTTGACATTTTGAGGAACTTGTAACATGTTGTTTAAAACAAATTTGTATATGTTCTTGGGACTGAGGAATGCTATTGGCCTTCAATATGCATCTTAATTTGCTTTGTAAAAGCACATTGTAATTGCTTCTTTAATATAAACTGGAAGATGTTAAGATAGTCCTTTACTTCAATTTCTCGGTTAGTATAGTTTTGTAAGCGTGTGATCTTATCGATGGTATGAATTTGGTGGCAACAGTGGGGCCTGGTGGGAGTCCTGATGAGAATGGAGAAACTACAATGGATGCTCTGATCATGAATGGGGTAACGACCTTATTTTACATCGTTGCTTTCATTAACATTGTTGTTTTCTTTCTTCTTGCGTGAGTATATGTTTGTTTAGAATGACAATTCATCATGCCGTTTGGTAAGGACGTGAATAGGTGACGATGGAGGTTGGAGCTGTAGCTGCCATGAGGTATGTGAAAGATGGCATTAGAGCTGCAAGATTAGTGATGCAACATACTCAACACACTCTTCTTGTTGGGGAGAAAGCATCGGCCTTTGCCATTGCAATGGGTCTTCCAGGTCCCACAAACCTCAGTTCATCAGAGTCTATGGAGAAATGGACTAAATGGAAAGAGAATGGATGCCAACCTAATTTTTGGAAAAACATTGTACCTCGAGATGGTTGTGGCCCTTATCATCCGAAGAGTAACGTGGACCTTAGCAAGGGGGAATGTTACAGTAGCAATCTGATGGGAGTTGTTGAATCAAGGTCATCGCTTGTTGGTCTTCACAGTCACGACACCATATCAATGGCTGTTATTGATAAAGTAAGTTCATGAAATACACCCCAAAATATATGAGATATCTAAGTATTGCCATTTCACTGAAAAGATTTCTTCTCTCATACAGATGGGGCATGTTGCTGTTGGCACATCAACTAATGGAGCCACTTTTAAGATCCCCGGCAGGTAAGTTCGATATGAAGCCTACTAGTTATAAGACGTGATTCTTCGATTGTAAGATGTTGCACAACATTTGTACACGTAGTGTTATAATAGTTTGGCAAGACCCAAAAGCCTCATCTTAAATGCTTTGTTTTTCTACTGCTGGTTTGGAGTCATGTTTGGTAAATTTCTGTATATATGCCACTGCAGTAGGTTGATTATGTGGAATCAGATTCCATTTCTGTATATAAGAACGCTAATGAAAATGCAATGATTTTGTTCAATTAAAAGGACAAAAGCAAAAAAAAGGAACACAAAGATGACATTTTGGTTGATGCAGATAGAGGAAAAGAGGCAACTAAAAAATAATTATAATGGATCGACCACCAAAACTGCTAGCTATAAGCAGCGGTGCCTTTGTCAATTTTTGGAGTATTATCGCTTCTTACTTATATCTTTTACAAGAAAAAGGAAATGATGGGAGTACATTGGTGTACTGCAGCTATAATTACCTATTTTCTCATTCATAAACTTTCCACTTCAAATGTTTGGTTTCGGATTTCAAATATTGTAAGCTGCTAAACTCATTTATGTTTGGAGATCAGTTATGAAGTTTCTTTTCTTGACGGTAGGGTTGGGGATGGACCCATTGCTGGATCTTCAGCATATGCTGATGATGAAGTCGGTGCTTGTGGCGCAACCGGTGATGGTGACATCATGATGCGCTTCCTTCCCTGGTATTCATTCTACTATCATAACTTAAAAAGTTTATAACTTTTGGCTTTTAGGAATTTTTTAAGGCCCTTGTTCAGTTGTTTTGAGGCCTGAAAGGCATGCATATATGGTTTGAGCATATAATGATCGGGTTATGAGGCGAGGCGCAAGCTCTTCTGATTATAAACCAGCCTCACGCATCTAGTTTGCCAACCTACTTGCTTGTACCGCAATCTTACCAATTTCTTCTAAGATCCACAAATAAATTAGGAATAGTATGTTATGATGTATCTAGTATTTCAGATTGCCTGTTTGTGATTCTACCAATGCATCATGAAGCACTTCGTCCACAAATTTTATTTTTATTTATGTTTTTACCTTTAATTAAATATATATTAAATTGTGTATCATCTGTTTCCAGTTATCAAGTTGTGGAGAGTATGAGACAAGGAATGGAACCAAAGCTTGCTGCTAAGGATGCAATATCTCGAATTGCAAGAAGGTTTCCGGATTTTGTGGGGGCTGTAGTTGCTGTCAATAAGAATGGTGTTCATGCTGGTGCTTGCCATGGATGGACATTTCAATACTCTGTGAGAAACCCGGATATGGATGATGTGGAGGTTTTCACTGTGCTACCCTGAAATGGCCATGAAATAGCAATTGTTCTCTGGGGAAATTCTCATTAGCTTTTCATATACAGGATTCAATAGCTAATCAATGAAATTGTAATTGGCATATTCTTAACAATCCAACATGATAATTGTTATATGTTAGACATATGATCACCATACGAATATCCATTTTAGATTTTCTTTACTGTCCCAACTCCAAAATCACATGATGATAATCAGTCAAGTGATTCATGAATCTTCTGTATTCTGTAAAGATCAAGAGCAGCTTGTATTGATGATATTTTCAATATTTCTACCGATATTTTAATAAATCTGGACTCTCTGATAATTTTGATGAAATCGGTATATTTTTATTTATTGGGAAAATATCATAAATAACCCCATAATTCTGTATCTTTCTTTGGTTTTTATTTTTCACTTTGTTTTTAAAGAAAGTAGGTTTTTTTTTTTTTTTCAATGTTTTAATCCGATTATTATTATGTTTTTATAAGTTGATTTTTTATTATGTTTTTGAATTATTTTGTTATATAAACATTTGTAATTTTTATAATGTTTATTTGATTTTAAAAGGTTAAAGACGAAATTACCCTTTGATTGTTGAAATTTGGTTGGATGATGAAAATGATACAATTTTGAAAATTTAGGTATGGTCAAAGTCATAAATTACTTAGAAGTAAGAAAAAAGTTCCGAATTTATTTGGTAATTAACCAACGAATTAAGTACAACAAATTTTACTCTTTTGTATATGATTTGTAAAAGGAATTACTAGAAAGAATTCATAATTTATGATACTACTATGATCTAAAATTTGTTGTGTTTATTTTGTTTAATGTCCTTAAAATTATTTTGGTAGTGAAATCTTTTTATAAAATCATGGGAGTACTTACTAGTTTTGTTCCCACTCTTTTAATTATTTCAAAACATTCTTCCAAAAGTCATCCTATGATGAAGTTGAGAGGTTGTCTTAATAAATCAGCTGATCAAAAAGGTTTTGGAAACTATGAAATTTTTTAATTAATAATAACCATATTGTCCAATTAGATAATCAATGGTTATTTTGGGGAATACCGAGTCTATTTCATAGTTGAACTAGTTGATTACCTCTATTCCTTACATGAATGTTTTCTCGAATATTCCGGGGGCTCAAACTTTGATGGGATGCAATATTTTCAAAAAACTTGGGGATGAGTTGAAAAAAGCGGCTGTCAAGTTCGAGGTTGATGACATTGCCATCTCGATTTCCCAAGAGGACTTGGGCCTGATGACGGAGGACAACATGGGTCAGGAACTGGACCAGTTAAGATGGGTCAAGAGGACCACAAAGGTAACACGGGTCAAGAAGGTCACTTGGGTCACCTGGCTGAAGAAGAGAACATAGCTATGATGGGTCAAGATGACCAAATCCTAGGTCAAGATAAGGACATTGGTGTGATGGGTCAAGATGACCAACAAGTGAAACAGTTAGATCACCTGGGTTTTCAAAACTCTACTCCATAATCCAGATACTTCATTGTTCATCAACATATTGGGTCTGATATGATGTATCTTCTTGTGTATGTAAATTACATACTCCTCACAGGTAACAATTCTACTCTCATTCACAAGACTATCTCTCAACTTAATAACACATTTGCACTGAAAGCTCTTGGCTTGGTTAGTTACTTTCTTGACTTTGAAGCTTTTCGTGATTCCATTTGATTGTCTTACACAATCAAAGTATGTTGTTAATCTTCTTAAGAAAACCAATATGTTTGACTCCAAATCGTGCCCCACTCCAATAAGCTCTGGCTCAAAACTTACTACGAAGGATGGAGGACTACTTGAAAACCCAATAGTGTATTGGTGCTCCTTAATACCTTTGCTACACCAGACCTGATATCTCCTTTAGTGTAAACAAAATTGGGTTAGTTCTTTGTTTCCCCAGCTCAGCTCTACTCGTAAGCCTACAAAAGACTCTTGAGATATCTTAGAGGCACTTTTCATATGGGGTTATGGTTCAAGTCTTCTACTGGTCTCTCATTAGAGGCTTATGTTGATGTTGATTGGACCAACTACCTTGATGACAAATGGTCCATTAGTGGCAATTGTGTGTTCTTAAGAGGCAATCTCATCTCTTGGAGTTCAAGGAAGCAACATGTGGTGGCCATGCTGAGGCTGAGTACCGATCCATGGCTCAAATTACCACTAAAGTCTTATGGTTACAGTCACTCCTTTGTGAGCTTTATATTCAGGTCTCTCTTCCTGCTATTATCTAATGTGACAATATTGGTGCAAATTCTATTGCATAAAATCATGTTTTCCACTCCAAAACTAAGCACATTGATATATAGATACTCACTTTATACAAGAGAAAGTAGATGCAAGGGTGGTGAAACCTCGATATGTTCCAACTAATTTTCAAGCTGCTAATGTTCTAATTAAGGCTTTGACTACCGATAAATTTCACTTTCTCTATTCCAAGTTGAACATGGTGTCTTCACCATGGTTTGGCATCGGCTTGCGGGGGAATGTTAGACAAGTGAATTCATCTCAATGTGCACCTGCTGCGATGCAAGAACTATTAGTGAGCTTGATCAAATGTGTAGAAGTCCACAACATTAACTGGACCTGTAGTTTGTGTGACTGATCAAGGAAGAAGAAAGATGTGCAAGTTTGATAGAAAAGAAGTCAACCTGGGTGATTAGTTACAAAAAGCTGAGGTGTCATCTTCTCATTTATTACATCACCTAATTATCAGGAGTTTGTTAGACATTGGTAGTATTGGTTAATACTAACGCTTGTAATATAAATAGTTCATAACGTGTATATCATTTTTTGTAACTTTCGTAATTTTCTAATCCATACAGAAGCTTCAAGCAGTCATTTTATTTAAATAAATTTACTTCAAGCTTCAAGTAAATTTATTTAAATTTAAATAAATTTTGGGTGGCTTTATTGCCACCCAAAAAAGTTCTCACTACACTCATTTAAAAAAATTTAAAATTGATTATTTACTCTCCACACCTTCTAAATTACCAAATTAACCTTTAAAATATTAATCACTCTTAACCCTATCATTTTTCTCTCTAGACCCATTTAAATATTTTTATTCTAATCCTATAAATTCAGACTAAACAAACAAACCCAACCATTTTTGCCACCAGATTGAAAAGATCCTCTTTTGATTTTATATCCATTGATTGTTGAATTGGGCAATTTTATTGTTTTCAAAAGACATCTTCATTAATAGGGCTAGTGTTTCTTTGCTATAAACCCAAAATTCATCAACTCAAACAGTTGTAAAATATATAATATGCATGCAAGTTATCAAAGAGGCAAATTATATATTTACAGGAATTGAAAGAGAGGCAGATTATATATTGGAAAAAAGGAAAAAGCAAATCTTTCGAGAACAATAGTAAGAGGCACCATAAACGTTGTGGCAAAAATGAATTTGTAGGCTACCATAACCTGCAGGCTCATCCCACCGTTAACAACCAGTTTTGAAAATACATTCACACTAGCAAACACGACTTGAACTATTAACATTATAATTACTGGCTTCAACTCATCTATCATAGAACAAAAATACCCCATATCCACCATCTTATATCAACCTTGTTTGGGTTTGGCTTTGGATTCCGTTAAGTTTAGAGTGGCTCTCTAGTTTAAGAATTATGGTATAGATCCAGCATTAACTTTGTTAATGCTGGATCTTAATGAAAGGTGTACTGATGATATGAGGTCTAAAGTTAGAAGGAAAGAGGTATGGATGCCGCCTGCAAATAATGAGTTGTGCTTCAATGTCGATGGTTCTTCTAGGGGTAATCCGGGGGAAGCGGGTATTGGGGGAGTGCTTAGAGATTTTAGCGGAAAGGTTTTATGCTTATTCTCGGTTTATGTGGGTGTGGTAGATTCTTCAACGGCTGAAGTCATGGCTATACATAAAGCTTGTCATTTGATCTCTTCTAATATTAGATTAGTTAACCGGACTATCACTATAATTAGTGATTCAAAATCTGCAGTTTCATGGGTTAATGGCAAGGATTTTGGCAATTTTAAGCTGGTTAATTTGATTTATGATATTAGAAGTTCACTGCTGCACCTGAAGGGTTTGTCTATTTACTTCAAGACAAGAGGCTCGAATTCGTTTGCGGATAGTCTAGCGAAAGGGGGTTCTGGTAATAGTGGGGATAGGCTTGAATGGAGTGAATTATAACTTGATGTTGGTTCCTTGCCTTGTGTAGGGTGTTCCTGTGATGTCTGCTGTGTTGTTGTTCTGCTGTTGTGCTTGGCTCTCTTTGGTGGTTTGTGTATGTTTTTAAGCTTGGATTGCAGATAGTCTTGCTTAGAGGGGTATTGATGACCAAGGCGATTGTTTGGTTTGGGAAGTTGGCTGATTTTGTGGGGTGCTGTATATGTGTATTTTGGGCTGTTTGCATTGTTATGCTGTTGCTACTTTTTCAAGTAGGTAGGCTTTTTTCTGTTGTCAATTTTTAGGGGGGTTTTGTGCTTATTCTGTTTTGTCTCTTTTGTTGTTTTTGAGTGTGTTCTTGTGGCTGTTTTTTCTTTGGGGTGCTTTGCTGCGTTTCTTTTTGGGGCTTCTTTGCGTTTTTATGATCCCCTTGCCTCTTGGTTCTACTTGTATCCCCTGCTTTAGGGTCTGTTTATTTAATAAAATGTTGTTTCAAAAAAAAAAAATAGAGCTAGAACCAACTAAACAATTAAGAACTGTCAAAAAAAAGATTATAAACTCTCTCTAAAACCAACTAAACAACTAAGAGCTGTGAAAAGAAAGATTATAAACTCTCTCTAGAACCAACTATTCAACTCATAAACTGTGAAAAGAAAGATCATAAACTCTCTCTAGAACCAACTAAACAACTAGAAGCTCTCGAAAGAAAAGATTATAAATATTTGTAGAGCAAAGAAAGGTGAAAACCAATTGGTGGACTCAATGCCGGCTATTGGGCAAAGCACCATGAGGCTTCAAAGAAAGGAAAAAAAATTAGGGACCTCATTTATCATAAATTTTGATGATTTATTATATATATATATATATATATATAAATAGTAAATTACTGATCAAAATATATAAAATGGTCACTTTCTATTATTATTATTATTACTATCTAGAAATTCAATTACTTACACAAAAACCTTTTCTCGTCATCTACGTCTCTTTCAAATGTGCCCACAACCACCACCGCAAAACCCACTTCGAGGCCACCTGCACCAAAAAAGTGTGTAGGTCATATGCTAGGTGGGAATCTAGAGGACAAAAAAAAAATATATTTTTTAATGCATTGAGACTTTTTCCCGATGAACTCTTAGGAGATCTTACTATTCAAAAGTTTTATGTCTAATAACATCTACATAAAACATCACAACACGGCACGACACGACACATTTTTTTACTTTGGAGTTTTAGTCGGCTGATTGAGTTAGAAAATAAGGCCTTATGTTGTTTCTCTCTATACTTGCTATCCACCACATGGACTATTGGATTTTAATTTAAATTAAGTACTAAAATGATCTCAACCATAAAAACAAACATCAACTTAGTGTATTATAATGCTATTGAAGGTAATATAAAAAAATATGAAACAAAAAGAATACAGCAACATACTATAGTAAGTCATCCACATTTTGAAATACGACTATGTAGGAGAGGAAAATGAACCATTCTCTACAATCTATGTAGCTAACGATAAATACTCAGGAAAAGGGATTGCATGTGTTGAGTTAAAGCTTCCGTTCCAAAAGATAAAATTATCAATGGAATACCGACTAGTAGTCAATGATAATATTGAAGAACACGATCCATGAGGTAAACTTTGATGGAAGATACTTCATAAGTCACCATTCTCTAGCTAATATCACTCGAGAATGCTTCAGCCATAAAGGAAAGGGTCAACACTAGAAATGAGAATGCAATCCTAATCAATACAATGGCAAACGTTGCATAAAGTAACAGTACAGAGTATGAATACTGCTGTAAGAGACAAAATCATTAATGCAACGTTGCCAAACATGAATTGGGTTAACAATAGCTTCTCTAAACCATATTTCGTTAACTCATCTTTATCTACAAAGTCGGTGCCATTATGACTTGGGCCAAAAACATCCAACATGATTTTACCATCCCAAGGCATTTGGAGACTACCGACATAAGCTAGACCAACAGTAAGCACCACTACCACAAAAAGAATGTTAATTCTATTATTAACATATTCTTTTGAAAGTCTCTCCTTGCTTTTCATTCTATAAGTTTACTGGTTGTAGGGGAAAAGCGTTCATTGGTCTTGTAAAAGAGTATTGAGGTCATTTTCTGTACAATAAAATCAAATTATTTCATTAAGAAAGTAAAATAGAATCAATATCATTGGATTTTATGCATTAAAAAAAAAGAGTTAATAATTGCAAGTAGAACAAAACATGAACAAATTTGAGAGGTCTAGCGTTGCATACCTTCTGACGTCGATTTGGTTCTTCGATCTCTTAAAGTCCATTTCTAAAAAATCATTCTAAGCATTCACATTAATTCCTTGGTCGTCCTGTACCAGAGAAAAACTCAAGAAAGATAAGTTTAACCAAATATTCTTATTGTTTAGTGTTGGGTTCAGTAATGAATGAATCATACATTTTGAGATTCTTTTAATATGTAAAGGTCATATGTTGTCAAGCCTTGATTGTTTACAATGTCAAGCTTTGATTATTTATGGTACAACAGAGAAGCCATTACCACGTGATTGCAACCCAATGCTTCCAAATGCAAATGTGTATTCTCATCCTTATCAATCTTATTAACAAGTTCATCCAACGCTTTTTTTTTAAGTATACAACTCACTGTTTCTTCTTTTCCGGGGATGGCTGAAACATGAAGAATGCTTCTGCCTCTAGTACAAAGAAATTCAGTTGCATTAAGTCACATTTCTAGTAACTTCTTCATTGTTTTCACTTTGCCATTTTCACATGCCAGATGCAAAGGATATAGACCCTTGTTGTTCCTCTCAAAAAAAATTTTATTCAAAAGATTTATGTAGACTAACATCTATATAAAACATCACGGCACGACACGACACGACACGACACAACACATCTTCTTATTTTAGAGTTTTAGTCATCTGATTGAATTAGAATAGAAAATAAGGCATCCTACTGCTTCTCTCTACACTTGATATCTACCACATGGACTATTGAATTTTAACTTAAATTAAGTCTTAAAATGATCTCAACTATAAAAACAAATAGCAACTTAATGTATTATAATGCTATTGAAGGTAATATAAAAAAGTATGAAACCAAAAAATTACAGTAGCATAATATAGTAGGTCGTCCACATTTTGAAATACAACTGTGTAGGAGAGGAAAATAAATCATTCTCGACATTCTGTGTAGCTAAAGATAAATACTTAGGAAAAGGGATTGCATGTGTTGAGTTGCTTCCATTCCAAAAGATAAAATTATCAATAGAATACCAACTAGTAGCCAATGATAATATTAAAGAACACGATCCATGAGGTAAACTTTGATGGAAGATACTTCATAAGTCACCATTCTCAAACTAATATCACTCGAGAATGCTCCAGCCATAAAGGAAATGGTCAACACTAGAAATGATAATGCAATCCTAATCAATATAGTGGCGAACGTGGCATCAAGTAATAGTGCAGTACAGAGTATGAATACTGCTGTAATGGACAGAATCATTGCTGTAACGTTGCCAAACATGAATTGGGCTAACAACAGCTTCTCTAAACCATATTTCGTTAACTCGTCTTCATCTACAAAGTCGGTGTCATTATGACTTGGGTCAAAAGCATCCAACATGCTTTTACCGTCTCAAGGTATTTAGAGACTATCGACACAAGCTGAACCAACAATAAGCGCTGCTACCACAAAAAAAAAAAAAAAAAATGTTAATTCTGTTATTAACATTTTCTTTTGAGAGTCTCTCCTTGCTTTTCATTTGTATAAGTTTATTGATTGCAGGGGAAAAAACGTTCATTGGTCTTGTAAAAGAGCACGAAGGTCATTTTCTGTACAATAAAATCAAATTATTTCATTGAGAAAGTAAAATAAAACCAATAGCATTGGATTTTATGCATAGAAAAGGAGCTAATAATTGTAAGCATAACCAAACTTGAACAAATTTGAGGTGTCTAGTGTTGCATACCTTCTGAAGTCGATTTGATTTTGTTCAGTTCTCTTAAAGTCCATTCTGAAGAATTATTCTAAGCATTCACATCAATTCCATGGTCCTCATGTACCAGAGAAAAACTCAAGAAAGATAAGTTTAACCAAATATTCTTGTTGTTTAGGGTTGGGTTGAATAATGCATGAATCATACCTTTTGAGATTCTTTTAATATGTAAATGTCATATGTTGTCAAGCCTTAATTGTTTACAATGTCAAGCTTTGATTTTTTATAGTACAGCAGACCACTACCACGTGATTGCAACCCAATGCTTTCAAATGCAAATGTGTATTCTCATCTTTATCCATCTTATTAACATGTTCATCCAATGTTTTTTCTTTGAGCACACAACTCATTGTTTCTTCTTTTCCGCACATGGCTAAAACATGAAGAATGCTTCTGCCTCTATTACAAAGAAATTCAGTTGCACATTAGCTATATATAATCTTGTTGCATATTATTATCGAAAAGAATATGAGCATTACATGAATTAAAAGGAAATGTGCAATTATATATATTGTTTTCTTTTAAGCATTGATTTTACGATCTGGTAACAACAATCCGCTTGATCATCAAGTGAAGATAAGATCATAATTGATAAGAAGGTAACAACAATCCGTAAATTCAACTCATTTCAAGTGAAGGGCATTTTCGTCATTTGGATTTTCTACAAGTTTCGATGACAAATCAAAACATAGCACGTTGTTATTATTAAGTTATTTAAGGAAGGGGACCCATCTGTCAAGGTTCTTATTGAATTAGGATTCAAAAAAAAAAAAATCGAAGCCGAATCCGTAACCAATCCCACACCAAAAATATTAAATATATGTATATTTAAATTAAAAAATTTCCCATAAAAAAAAAATCTCAATAAAAGACAGCTTTATGTGATAAATTATAGTATTTTTCAAATTATTAAAAAAAAAAAAAAAAAAGTTCACAAGAAGCTTGTGTTATTGAATATGTAGCACTCGTGTCCAAAGCTCTACATTTGTCCTGTTTATATGTGCAAAATTAGTTGAAATGAAAAAAATATGAAAATGTTTGTTAATTGCTTAAAAAAAAAAGTTTGTTTAGTAGCATACAAAAATGAACAGATTTAATTGCTTCTTGGAGTTGTAGTATTGTGTTGGCCGGGATGGATGATATGTTAAGCTTAGACTAATAGTACGGAAATAAATGATAACCATTAAAGTATGTACATGTAATTAATAATGATATATGTTGGACGGGATGGATGATATGAAATTGAATGTTTTGGTGACAATGTTGGTTTTTGAAATCTAAAAATTTGGTGTTTAGGGACGTGGAAAATGTAAAAAAATAAAATAAAAAATAATAATAAAAGCAACAAAAAAAATATTGTATTGATTTTTTTTTTTTCAATCTTTTAAGTAAATATTTTTTAATATTTTAAATAATAAAAGAAAAGATAAATCAGTTTTCAAGGGTATTTTAGTCATTTCGGGATACAAATGTGGTTAAAGGTTAAAGTTAACAAAAGTCAAATGACAGTAGGGTATATTTATGTAATTATTAGAAAAAAATGGATATTTATACAATTACACCAAAATTCAGGGTTGTTTGTGAAATTTACCCACCAAAATAACACCTCCCTTTTACCTAAGGACACTATTGACTTTCCATACCCCAAGCACATTCCAATTAGGATGTTTGTGTTTGAATAGGGCATTTGTTTGAAAATTTACTATATTAGATAAATAGAGGGTATGTTTGTGCAATTAACCCTAATTTTGACAATCGAAAACAAATTTATTATTAACTAGCATTGACCTCCCTTGTTATTAGTGAAAGTTGATCAAATTTAACTGTTGACCGAGTATTACTATTAAAAAAGACCAAAATATCCCTTTACTTTCAATTTTCTTTAACAAAAAAGAAAAAAAAAGAAGTAAAGATCAAATATGAATCTCCATCCTATTTAATGAATGGATCTCCTGGGGGAGGCTTATCTCTCGTTCCACCCAATAGGAAAAGGCGAGCCTCCCCAACCGTGGGATCTATATCGACGATGAAGATCCTGTCGCGGTGGAGACCCTCTCCTCTTGACCGTGATGGAGATCCTGTCGTGATGGAGGTTTTCAATCACGATTGAGATTGCACCGCTTGGTTCTTTATCCTCCTCCTTTTAGTGACGGGGGGAGGCAAACCTCTTTTTAGAGATCCAACCACTAAATGGGGCAGTCTATCTTCACCCTTTTTTTTTTTCTTTTTCTTAAATAGAAATGAGATGGACAATGGAGTTCTTTTTTGACTTTTTTTTATTGAATTTTTTAATAAAATGCAATAGAACAAAAAATCCAGAAAATTCAAATGAACCGATGCCTTTTGGTTCATCAATAAACCACAACCTTTCCGAATATCCTTGAACTTGCAGCAAGTCCACCACGCATGGAGGATGAATTCTAGTTGTTGATGATACAAATGAGTAATGATCAATTGAAATACCATGACCATAGAGTTTACTCATAGCTGGTAGGCATCCTAGACACACCTTCCAGATAAAAAGTCACACCTTCATAGACAAGCTCAAGCTTCAAATGAACTTACACCATCGTACCAAGGATCAAAAGAACTAGGCTTAATCGAGGACAAACTGGTCATAAATTGTAATCCAGTAACCACTCGGGTAGTGGCCTAGCCGTTCAAAATGCCAACATAGCATAAAGCATAAGCTTATTCGTTGGATATTAAAACTATTAATTAAGGGATAGTTTGTTTTTTTTTATTTGAAGACTGAATAGTGACTGAAAACTGAAACCGAATAAAATATTTGTTTTTTATTTTTCTCACATTTGAATATAATGTCAACGTGTTTGTTTTTAAAAATAAAATTGTTTGAAAACAAATGATTTGACATTTATACCCTTATTACTATTAATTGGTATGTATTTTAATTTGATATGAAACAAACAATTAAATAAAAATAATTTAACAAATATTAAACCATTTTTATGTAAATATTGATAAGATATTATTCAATGTTATGATATGATAAATAATGGTATTGAAATTATTTTGATTTATACATAACAAAAAAAAAAGGTTCAATAATGGAGTTTAAAGTGACGGTGTGATTAAGGTTTTTTTTTTTTTTTTTTTTTATTACTTTATTTTGTTTATTAATTATTTATCATTAATAATATATCAAAGGAATAAATTTATATAATATAAAATTATGGTAATATTGGAAATAATTATCTTTGAAAGGATAATCTTGGAATGAAATATTTTAAATACAATACCGTGATTTAGAATTAAGTGAAAAGTCGGGATTTTTTATTTTTTATTTTAAGTTGTTTTTAGGTGTTTTAAAGTTGTTTGACCACTAAAAAAAAAAAAAAAAAAAAACAACTTAATAGATTCACTTCAAACCCATTAAGTGTTAAGTGGAAAAAAAAACAAACAACCCCTAACTGTTATTAAAATTAAAAAGGTTACCAACTATTGAAATATAAATAAAAACTTAATTACAAAAATATAAGAATATTTATATATTTTTTTATTAACAATTGATTTAAATTATTTTAACTACAAACATATTTAAAAAGAGAGAGAGAGAGAGAGAGAGAGATTAAAAATATTAACTAAGGGGTCGTTTGATTTTTTATCTAAAGACTGAACAATTCTGAATTTTTCTGAAGACTTAATGGGGACTGAAATCTGAACCTGAATAACATGTTTTTTTTTTTTTTTTTTTTTCCTCACATATGATTGTATTGTTAACATGTTTGTTTTTTAAAAATAAAATTGTTTGAAAATAAGTAATTTTATATTTATACCCGTACTAATTAAAAGAAGTAATTTAACAAGCACCATTATTTATAAAATTTTGTATGTTTTTCTAAAAACAAAGTTCAATTTAACAAAATAAAAAAATCATCAAAGAATATAATTTTGCATGTTCTACAAACAATGTTTAAGTTCAATTTATTGTCAAAAAAAGAGTTCAAGTTCAAGTTCAATTTTGTATATTGTCCACGTTTCCGGTTTATATAATTCATGAAACTATTTTTGTTTTTTTGGTTTCCCGGATCATTTGCATCGGAAACCAAATAAAAAAAAAAGGTTCTTGAATTTTTTATATACAATTATTTTATAACATCTTCAAGCCACAAAATCTACTTAATATGATATACAAATTTATTGAGCACTATAAGAATAGTTAGATAAAAAATAATAATAATAATAAATAAATAAATTTAAAAAAAAAAGTTCTTAACGGGATTTGGTAGGAGAGATTCAATTGTTCAATCTCTAGAAATTTCAGTATGAGAAGTAATTAGGTTTTTTTTTTTTTCTTTTCCTTTTCCTTTTCTAAAACCAGTTTAAAATAAGAAATATGTTAAAAAAAAAAATTCTACACCATATCAAATTAAGATAAATTTGAAAATATAACTTATTTGGGAGGATAGACTTGGAAGAGAATATTTCAATTATAATACTGGCATACAGTGATTTGAAATTAAGTTAAAAATCAGGCTTTCTTACGTTTTATTTTAAGTTATTTTTTTTGATATTTTAAGTTGTTTCACCATTTAAAAACAAAAAAACAAAAAAAAAAACAAACAAATAACTTAATGAGTTTCAGGCCCATTAAGTTTTAAGTGAAAAAAAACAAACGACCCCTAACTATGATTAAAATTAAAAAGGTTACCAACTATTGAACTATAAATAATAACTTAATTAAGAATATTTATATTTTTTATTAACAATTGATTTAAATTATTTTAACTACAAATATCATTGTTCGAGTCATATTTGATATTCCCTCCATGGCTCCATAAAAACCTTGAATTAATTGTAATTATTTACATAAATAATTACATCGAGGGGTTCGAGACTTATTATAATAAAGGGTAAGGCTATAAATGCTAGAATAATCCATCCATATATTTCAACACACAATTCAAGTATTCAACGTTAAACTTATTTCAAAAAAAAAAAAAAAATCAACGTTATAATAAGTTCTAAGTTGAAATGTTTGTGCTTACAATTACGTAATTATAATTAATTAATTAAAAATTATTATAATAGAAATATAGAATAATTCACTAGAAAAACTGGGTGGTTCCCTAATCGCGTATTTCTATTTTATAAATCAGCTGATATCTGAGATTTTCTTTTTCTTTCTAGAATTGGATTCTCTTTCATGGAATAAAAGCCTGTAAAAAATGGAGAGGAACGGAGAGGATGATGTGGCAGGTAACAGAGCCTACCTAACGACACCCTCTGATGGTGATGATGGCGGTGGTGATTTTGAAGCATCGGCGTTGAGTTCAAATATGTTCTTGGATCATGTTGGAGAAGTAGTTCTCAGTCATAACTCAGATGGGTTGTCCTGGAAATTGCTTGAATCCATCCATAATGTAACTTTTCTCAATCTTAATATCTTCATATTCCATTATGTTTGCTTATTAAAATTCTCTTTTTGTGACAATTGGTAATCAATCTTGCTATGTGGTTTTGTTATTTGTCATTTTGGTTTTTATTTGTTCTAAAGTTTGGGGAATGATTATGTTATGTAGTACTTGGTTATCTTGGATGCAATTTACAAAATTGAATTTGATGGCCGATATGGGAAATGTTGAAAATTGAATTCTGACCTTATAGTTTTGAAAGTGTTATTCATTACATTTGGGGGTTAGCTTTTGTTTTTTCTTTATTGTTGAATTGCAAGTATGCTTGGAAATAATGTTCTAGATAAAGGGGGTGTTTCTTTTATCTCAAAATATGAGAATTGTATGTTCTTTTAGTGGAAAATCCAAAGATAGGTTTGTGTTCGAACTGTTAGTTACAGTATCAGATTGCTTAACTTTCACCATTTGTGGCTTTTTTGTATCTACTGGAGCAGGAAGGATCACATTGTTTGGGCATTAAAATTGATCATAAAGTTCAAGATAAGATCAAATTCTCGGATATGTATGCTGTTGAGCTTACTGGCTATGGTTCGATTCATAGATTAAATGCTGAAAATAATTGTTTTGGAAAGGAGTTTCATGGCTATGAGGTTTGGTCTTATCCTTATATCTGAATGTGCATTTACTCCTCATATGGTGATTATATTGAGTGGCACATTTTCTATTCTGATTCAGATGTACCGCTTTAAGGCTCATGGTTTCAAAAAGTCTAAGACTCAGCCATGTCTTTGGGTTCCAGCTACATACACCTTTGGTCACAATGATTTGTCAACATGTGAGATGTGGGTGAATCAAGTTAATGCTTCTCTGAACAGAGAAGTGGGAAGACCAAAGAATCTTCTGGTGTGTAGTGTGTACTATAATTGATTAAAAACCGAGTATTTTTTCTTGTTAAGTTTCATTTCTTGTTGATGAAATTCATGGAAATCAATAGTAAAATTTTCTCCAGAAATTATTTCTGACCGGCAGGTTTTCATTCATCCACTAAGTGGCAAAGGTAATGGCTATAGAAACTGGGAAATGGTGGCTCCTATATTTGGACGAGCTCAAATAAAAACAAGGGTAAATTCTTAACCTTACTTGTGTCGTTGCATTACAGTATTTTGTTAGCATACACATAAGACATAAGTTCATTCACATTCATTGTTGTCAGCTAAGGCTGTGTCTTGCATGAGAATGTCTTCTGATAAGAATTTGTGGTGCTCAATTTTGAGATTTTGTAGCACTTCAACCACTTTATTACAGATGCTACAGTGTAATTATTGATTAACCTTTGAGAGCTTAGGAAGAGGAACCATCTATCTTTGTAGTTTTCAGTATAACCTGGTAATTCTTAATTATTAATGCTACTGTTGGATTCGGTATAGAACTCCCTGACCAAAATTTTGATATTGTTAATGAATTTTATTTTTTTTATAAAAAAAATGACTAGAATCTGGTAACCAAATGAAGATATATACAAGCTGCTGTCTTCCATGCTTGAACAACATGATTACATGCATATTCTGTCAAAATTGTCATTTTATTGCCACAGGAAAGATTGCAGAAGCACAAGTTCTAAGGTTTCAGTACCAATTTGCATTAAGATAAATGAACTGTAATTGCAAAATAATGGTTCAATTTCTTCATCAGGTGATTGTGACACAAAGGGCAGGACATGCATTTGATGTGATAACATCTATTACAAACAATGAGCTCAAATCCTATGATGGTGTTGTAACTGTTGTAAGTCATGAAGTTTCTTTATACATTTCTTGCTTGCTTAGAGTTCTAGTACTAGCATGTAGTAAACCGTGTGCTAACCAGTTGGTAAAATCATAGAATCATAACAGTGATGGCACATTAGTATTAATTCATTAAATTTTAGCCTTTGGAGCTTTTGATAACTGCACCTTTGTCATTATAATTATATATGCAATGTAATTACACACTCCAAAATGCAACATGATCTTATATATTGAGTCTATTGACTAATGTAGTAAAGAACTTTTTCTGTAAACAGCTTCTGTTTTCACATGTAACTGTGAGATGCTTAAATATGATCTTATACAGCTCCAGGCATGCCTTTCAATGAGTTTTGAAACAACTAAGCAGGAGAATTATGACAAGGCACAAGGTTGCATGGTTTTAATATTTGTTAATCATCCAAAATTTTAACATAAATGAGAGTACAGAAGAAAAAAAAATGAAGGGATACATGATGGACAACAAGTTTTTGGGGTGAATCACAAAATTTTCACTATTTTGAATATCTACTTTAACGATAGGTATATTAGCTATGCATTCTTAAAACCGAACGAGGCATATATCCATAAAATTGCTACTGTCAAAGATAATCTGACACATTAATTTTAAATTAACACCTGCCAGTCAGTCCTAGGCCCGTGACACATCGGCAGTAGGCCTCCACAACAGTCTTCATCAGTAACTATAGTATTTCAAGCTGTTTCTAAGTGATAATTGCAGCTTTTACCTGGTTCCTGTAGTTTATATGTATATGTTGTTCCATGATGATAGAATTCCTCTTTTAAATGGCTTTATTTACATGTGCTGTTTTTATATTTGATCTGTTTGTCTAATATGCTATAAGTTCCAAGCATTTTTTTCTCATCTTGTTTTCTAATTTTTGTTTGTTTGCCAATTGATTTGTTGCTAGGGTGGGGATGGTTTCTTCAATGAAATCCTTAATGCGTTACTTTCATCAAGGTATAAAGCTCCATATCCACCAGCCCCTTCTGATTTTGCTCAGTCTGTTGGGATTAATGGCTGTTCTGTAGTTCATAATCCAAATGAAGATGATGATCCCCTACTCACAATTCCACAACATAATGGATCAGGTTCATCAAATTTGCATAATTATCGTAAGAACTACATTCCCTATTGAGTTAGGTTATGGTTATGGATTGATCTTTTGTTGTCGTGGTTGGTTATGGTATCACACTATCACTGGCATTATCTGGAATCAGAGGAACTACAGATGTATCTTCCTTTTTTTCTTTTTTTCTTTTTTTATATATAATTTTTTTTTTTTTTTTAAATTTTATTGTATAAGTACTTGTTTATATACTTGTGACATCTTACAACTGTTTTTTTTTCCTTTTCTGCTTTGATCAATGAACAGATCAAGATGCTGACTTTCCCATCCCCAATGAATGGTTTAGGTTTGGAATCATTCCTGCAGGTTCAACCGATGCCATAGTGTTGTGGTACTTTCTTGCTTTTTATTACTCTTGGTTTCTTTTGAGGCATGACTATTGTTACCTTTATAATGAATTTAAAATGACATACCTCGTGTTTCAAATATTACAGATATACTCTGCTATCAATGCTTGCAAATATAGCAAACATAAAACTAATTGGTTATTGGTGAAATGTTTTTAGTTTCATATTTTTTGCTTCACCTTCATTATCTTGCTTTCCAGTTAGCAAGTGCAATTTTTTTTTTTTTTTTTTTTTTTTTGTAATCTTATCATGCTTGCTTAAAATGAATTTTCAAATTGCTATCTGCTTTTTCATGACCAGAGTGTTCTGTGGTTTTTGTTATTGACTAGATAGATCATAAATATCACATTAACTTTCATTAATAGATTTTTCTTTTTCTCATTTTTTACCTACTATAGCATCTGGTCCTATTTGAGTTGGTACAAATTCCTGCTTTTCATGAATAGTGAATTATATTTCTATTCTGCAGCACCACTGGAGCTCGAGATCCTATAACATCTGCATTGCACATTGTCCTGGGTAAAAGGCTGAGCCTAGATATAGCTCAAGTTGTGAGATGGAGAGTAACAGCTGCATCGAATGTTGAACCATGTGTACGCTATGTGGCTTCTTTTGCTGGGTAGTCTTTTACGTTATCAATTGTTAGTTATTATTTCAGTTCTTCGTGTACTTGTTATGTTGCCTATTCTTGCACCATGCTAATCTATGGCAAGGTTGCTGCTGGTATCAGAGTATCTAGATGGGGAGCATATGCTGTAAATTAATGCATCTCATAGGGAAATTACTCCAGAAAACGTACTGTCTGCATGATAAATTAGTCAAATTGTGGTTTAGTTGCCAGTCATTTTTAGCCCCACCTGTTTCTGTCACTGGGAAAGATTAGCATTTTTGCTCTCCATATTTTATTATTGTAGCTTCTGTAGTGCTCTTGCTTCTTATATGCCTATCTCTTAATTTAGGATTCAAACACTTCGTCCATTTTAATGCGTTTATATGTGGGTGATGAGTAATTAGAAGACTGGAAGAGTATGCTTTGTGCTGTTCTTTTTATACTTCATAAGATGTTCTTTGGAGATGCCTTTTCTGAATTCCTGTGCTTCATGTTTTATCAGGTATGGATTTTATGGAGATGTCATTTCTGATAGTGAAAAATGTCGCTGGATGGGCCCCACACGCTATGATTATAGTGGGACAAAAGTATTTTTAAAACACAGGTAATCTTTTAGTAGGTTAGTAATTCTTAAAGGCCCCCAGACATTTTCTTTGGTACGTGCATTAAGGTGTGCCTAAAAACTTATGGCTTGATTTTGGCTCTGCGCATTGCAAATAAATGAAAATGCAGTTAACACAAGGGACACAGAAGGGTATAAAGCTACCACCTTCCATTGCATGAGCTCTTTGAAAATTTCCGCTAGTGCTCTCAATGATTTTGATCCCTTTAAGTATTTATTGTATCTGAAAGAATCTCCCCTACTTCCTCATTGTATGCTGCAATAATTAAGAATGACAATATAATTAGAAAATTATTGCTCTGGAGAAGACCCTTGACTGATAATTGAAATTTGAAATATTGAAATTCGGATTGGCCTCACTTAACTTAGGACTCTGATGTCTTTCTGTCTCTACATTACTTGTGTGACTGACTTCAACTTGGCATGTTTCATATAACTTGGGGATACATGATCTCTTACTTTTAGTTGAATGCTGACTCTGACCATTTGCATCATTTACACATTACATTTATTCTTAATGATCATCATGATATTTGTTTCATGTAGGTCATATGAGGCAGAAATAGCTTACCTAGATGTTGAATCGGAAAACTCAACTTCATCTGAAAGACAGATTTGCCGCACAAATTGCATAATATGTAACACAAAACCAGTTTACACCTCCACAAGAGGTACCCGTCCAACACCTTACTCTCGTCCTGAAGAAACAAGATGGTTGAAATCTAAGGGATGTTTTCTTAGTATTGGTGCTGCCATAATGTCTAACCGAAATGAAAGAGCACCCGATGGTTTGGTGATTGATGCACACCTTTCTGACGGTTTTTTGCATCTCATAATGATTAAAGACTGTCCTCGTGCTTCGTATTTATGGTAATAGAAAGCATCTCTCTCTCTCTCTCTTTGCACCTCTTAATTTTAGTTTTAGAGGATTATCTCAAAACTTGTCATAAATCACGTTTGATACCGATACATACAGGCACCTTACCGAGCTTGCAAGGAAAGGAGGAAACCCCCTCGACTTTGAGTTTGTGGAACATCACAAGGTACATTTTCATATCACCTTTCATGGTTTCTTCAGCTTCTCTAAATATCTTTAGGTCACCATGTTTTTATATGTTTTGCAGACTCCGGCTTTTACATTTACTTCTTCTGGAAATGAGAGTGTTTGGAATTTAGACGGCGAGCTCTTTCAAGCACATCAACTCTCTGCACAAGTATTCCGTGGCCTTATCAGCTTATTTGCATCCGGTCCCGAAGTTTAATAGAAGACCCTCAAATCTTGTGAATTATCTCCTTCATCCGAACAAATCTTGTGTATTACATTCATCCGATGGATAAAATGTTTTTGAATTAATATTATCTATCGAATTAAATTCTTAATCTCAATTCCTTCACTAGTCTTAGAAATTCTATTGTTTAAACAGAGGTAGACCGTAACTAGTTTGCATTAAAAAAAACACATACATTTGTTGATTATCATCAATTTATTATTTTAACTAGAGTTTGAAGTTGTTCCATAAATAATATCGACTGTCAGTATTTCGAGTGGTCTAATTTGGTCCATCCTCAATGATGGTTTCAACTTTTGTATTTTTCTAACACACAGTCATCTATTATGGCCATAAGAAAAGCATATATAATAAAATAAAGTTGAAAAACTGGAAAAAAAAATATCATTGTTTGTGCAGGCGAAATGCATCAACGATATTTATAAAATATGATATATTTTTTTCTAGTTTTTCAAATTTATTTTTATTTTTGCTTTTTAAAATTGTTATGTTTTTAAATTTCTATTTTTCTTTTAATTTATATATTTTATAATTCAATTCAATTTTCAATTATTTAAAATTATATTTGATCTCCACCATCCATGTTTGAGATGGATGGTGAAGATCCATTTTTTTAAAAAAAATGTTTTTTGTTTTTGTTTTTGCTTTTTAATTAATTGAATTTAGGGATTATGGGTAGTTTAATCTTTTAAAGGTAATAATTAGTCAACAGTTAAGTTTGATTTAACGGTAAAAGGTGTGTCAATTAATGATAAAGTTATTTCTAAATGCAATAAAGTTATTTTTAAATGCAAGAGTTCAAACACTCAAACGGTCAAACCTCATAGAAGTTTAGTACAATTTGCTCAAAAATTTAAGAAATGAAGGTACAAAATTGGAGAGAGACAGAGTGAAACAGGTGGACATAGCCTGTGAAGTTGACACGTGGCACTTACATAGTTTACATTGCTGTGTAAACCAACTGGCCTGTAAATTATGATTGATGACAAGAAGAAAATCCAAGTCTGTAGACATTTCCCATGAAAAATTTCCACAATATTTATGATGGTATTGGTTGGCGTCTTGACTACTCATGTAGGGAAACGAAAGACTTGGAATATAAAGTCTTTCTTGCGACTTTTCATTAAATTTGGGAAGAACCCAAGAAATACGTCCACGGTGTCCCAATTTATATCCAACTAATCAAATTGGGACATGTGTCTACATTTAATTATTTTTTTAAATTTCTTCCATAAATATAGATACACGTCCCAATTTGGTTGGTTAGACATAAACTGAGACACCATTTTTTGACAGCTGATTTGAAAGCATCTCTAATTTAAAAGTGGTTTACATACCAATAATTGTTGACATGAAAACAATGTCAAGAGACTTGCTTCCAATGTGGCATAAAAATAGATTTGATAGACAATCAATTCAAAATTTAGTCTCCAATGCTTCGGTTTAAAACACAATTTTTTTTAATGACGTGTCTTTTTTTTTTTTTTTTTTAATTTCCTTACCAAAAATATAAGAATAATTAATATTAGTTTTAAATGTTTGCTGAGTCATCCTAAAAAATAAATGTGCAACAGACCGTCTGAAAGTAGACGGTCATGTTGATAATGCCTAATATTTTTATTTTTTTTTTGCCACGTAAGCTTGAGGTTAAATATGCATAGCTGCATTGGAGACACAATTATTAACAAAATGTCTATTTATCTTACGTGGCATCTTTTTTTTTTTTTTCACAAATCACGCTTGCATTGGAGTCCATAAATAAATCCCATAATAATTTTAACACAAAACTTCAGCTATATATATATATTGTTGTAAAATAAAAGAAGAATTGATAGATGAAGAACAATTAATTAATAATTGAGAGAGAGATATGAGAGAAAAATGTAAACAAGAGAGGCGAGAGAGAGCACTGTATTACATGTATTGATATTGGATAATTTTTCTAACCAAAAAATTACATGAGATACAAACATATATATAGGCAAAGCATTTTGAACAAATGGGTGGCATCAGGTGAGAGAGAGACGGTGGAGTGGAGGTAAGGGAAGATATTTTGTGATGATATTTTGCATGTGTAAGAGAAGATATTTGTGGTGATATTTTGCATGTGTAAGAGAAGATATTTTGTGGTGATATTTGTGGTGATATTTTGCTTGTTATCACATGTGGTAAAAACCACATATTATAACACTCCCCCTTGGATTTATACCACATGTATTAATCTTTTAGGGAAAAAACTCAATGGGATAAAACTTAAGTAAAATATATACAATGATCTCCCGGATCTTGTGATGTTGGACGATCTCAAAACTATCTCGTTAAAAACCTTGTCAGGAAAACCCAGTGGGATAAAACCTGATCGAAGGGAAAAAGAGTATAGTGCACATTTGTCCGTTCTAAACTTTGCTCCCCCTGATTGTCTCGTTAAAAACCTTGTCAGGAAAACCCAGTGGGACAAAACCTGATCAAAGGAAAAAGAGTACAATGCAAATATAACAATAGTTAATGTTTTCTTCAAAACATTTCTCACATTTATACTTTGCTAGGAAAAACCCAGTGGGATAAAAACCTGAGCAAAGATATCCATTGATCTGTCGGATCAAAGTAATATTTATAATGATCTTTTAGATCAAGGCAATATATATACGATGATTAGCAAGATCAAAGTAATATTTACAATGATATTTTTGATCAAAATAACATATATACGATGATATATTGAATCAATGTAATATTTATGATGATTTTTGGGTGTGCTTAGAGAATTGCCTCATTAAAAACCTTATCAGGAAAACCCAATGGGACGAAAAACCAGATTGAAAGGGAAAAGAGTACAATGCACATATGCCCCAATATAATTAATATAATTCATTTGATATGCTCCCCTGATGGGATGCTCCCCCTGATGGGACGCTCCCCCTGATAAAAGTTATTTTAAAGCAATATTCTAGATTGCTAAACTGGGGTATACAGACATTTATTTCATGAAATGAAATAACATCATAAATGATGGGAGGGAGTATAAGCAAAGACTTGCTTTATGGAGTAATATCAATATGGAATCTTTTCAGAATCTTTTCAGTATATTCTGATTGATGAACAAACATTCCATTTGATCCATGCTCGACCTTCAGGTTGAGACAATATTTCATTTCCCATGTCTTTCATTTTTAAACTCATTTACCAAAAATTCAAGAGTTTTCAAGAGCTCTCCAGGAGCTCCAATTAAATTCATATCATCAACATATGTTGTGAATATAGTAAATTAGAATTCTGATTTCTTTGCAAAGACACTTGGGTATATAATATAATTATTATACTCTTACTTTATCAGATATTCACTGAGACGGTTATACCACATCCGTCCAGATTGTTTTTAATCCATATAAGGATTTTTGTATGTTCATCAAATACAGATTACGAGATCTCGATTTACATGCTTCTAGCATTTTAAATCTTTCCGGTATTATAAATATCTGCATTGAGTGAATCATATAGATAAATTATTATTACGTCTGAAGACGCATTTCAAGCCTTTCAAAGGCAGCCAATTTTATCAAAAATTCGGAACGTAATCGTATTCATCAACAATGAATACCAAGTTTCTGTAAGAAACCTTGTATTACGAGTCGTGCCCCATATCTCACGATCTCGTTTTTCTTATTACGTTTCCGTATAAAGACCCATTAGTATCCAACTAATTTGACATCTCCAGGTGTCTGGAGTACTATTGGTCTAAATACTTTATGTTTGGCATATGAAGTCAATTCTTCTTGAATTGCTTCTTTTCACTTAGGCCAATCATGCCTTTTGTATACAATCATTGATATTATGAATATCATAATTATCATTTATAATTTCAGTAGCGCTACTGTGTATAAAAATACATCATCAATGATTGTTTCTTTATGATTCCACATTTCTCTTATATGATTTATAGAAATTTTCTCAATTTCAATATACTTGAATCTCTATTGAGATTTCTTCCATTACAACGGATTTAGTCATTTCATAGACTAGTATAGAAATTTTCTCAATTTCAATATACCTGTATCTCTGTTGAGATTTCTTCCATTTTCAATGGATTTAGTCATTTCATAGACTTGTGTCTCATTAGATATATCAGACTCATTCAGAGTTGATTTAGAGAAAGTGGATTTATTTATAACTCGAGTTTTGCTTACATTAGGATCCTGATAACAATACCTTTCAAAAAGGTTCATAAGCTTATGATATGCATCAGATGATTTATTTATTGTCATTTACTATGATCATTCTTTAAGAACAATCACCCGGCCGGGGTTTATGAGATGACAACTTATAAAATCTTGTTACCTTTAATATATCAAGTAACATATTAATAATTATCTGATGATTAATTATCTTTCGTATTTGAGTGATACAAAGATTGAAATGAGACACATTTATATATAGAGAACCGAACTGGTATCTCTATTTTATATAAGAGTAACTTTTCATTTACTCTTTCTGGAGAAACTTTCCATCTGGAAATTAATCAATATAATGATATATAGATTGTGCGTAAAAATATAAACTCTCAGAAGTTTAAATGATCTAATAGAGATTAATCAAAATCAAAATTAATCTCATAATGATATATAATTCTTATCTTAGATCATGCCAGAGATGAAATAAGGCGATATATTACACAATCAAATATCTTAAAAATGTGAGCAATTCAATGACCAATTGCAAGTTGTAATGGTAAATACCAATGATAGGTAGTGAGTCATAGATGAATGCATCAACATGTAATATAAAATGTTCCATATAGAAATTGGGAAATGAATAATAAAGTTCTCGTAATTACCTGGAGACATTTTGATAATTGATCCCGCTCATCCATTCTGATTATGTGTATATGCGAAAACTGGATGTTGAACATCGATCTCAACTGGAAATCGTTTGATAATACACAAACATGTGACCATCATATAGATGCATCATTCGATATCATAAAATAATAAAAGGGTTTATTTTGTGGTTGAATATATCCACATATACCACCTGAATGATGGGGACTCAAAAACCAACTTTTAGAATAATATAGTTTATTTGGTGGATGAATATATCCACATACAACCCCTTTTGATCAGTGATATAATCCAGATTATAAATCACACAGTTTTTCTATAATGAGTTTCTGGCCTGAATCATGCACAGATATTAAACACTCATTTTTATTCATAGTTTTAATATGACATTAATAAAGTTATACATAATTTAATACCATCTGATAATAAGATTGTGGCTCTTATAGAGCATTTAATCAGATCCGCTGGATCTAATATGGTATTAGCTTTATATGCTTTTGAACTAAACATATTACTTTATGTTGTTCTTTGAATAATATCAAGTATCATTGATACATAATTGAGTATTGTTTGATAACAACATCATGGCTTTTTCAGAGCTTTCTATCAGATCTGTTGGAACTGATACATAATTTAGTATTGTTTGATAACAATATCATAGCTTTTCCAAAGTTTTATATCAGATCCGTTGGACCTGATACAGTATTAATATTTGCTCTCAGCAAAGTTAAATCCATAAAATATTTCTGACTCCGCAGAATTATGAGTTGTTGTACTATCATCATTGCATGGATATATTTAATTATCCCATCCATATAGCAATCATAGCCGGGATCCATGCTTTCAATTTTACAACAAATATATATACATAACACCATTTATACGAATATGGAATATCAAAATTGAAACAAGAGAGAATAGTACAAACTTGGATGCTCTGTTCGAGGTGTATATCTCTCTGCAGAACGTTCCGATCAACAATCCAACCGACCAGATTGTAGAAACACAAGTGAGAAATTTCTGACAAAATTTCAACTTGATCGGACCACAGATCAAAGAGATGTCACTCTTCGATGAAACCTGCACAATACTGGAATTTTCTCCCCTGTTTTCTGCCTAGCCCTATTCGGAACTGCAGAACTCACCACAAGGAATTCCGATTGACAATCCCACCGTACAGATTCAAGAACTACAAGAGTATAACTTGCTGACTAAATTTCAGCTCAAACCGATATTAGACGAGGGAGATATCAAAGTTTGATTAAGATTGCGCAGTGGTGTTCTTCACACAATTTCTGCACACACACCTCTTTTTCTTCTCTCTTTTCTAGTATGTACGAAATGGATAAAATATTTCCAATTTCAATATACATTAGGAACTTAAATCCTTTTTATGATACTCATAACATCCTGTTAGATGTGTATGAAATAGATAAAATATTAATTCCAATTTCATTATATGTTAGGATCTTAAATTCCTTTTGTGATGCTCACATCATCCTGTTGGATGTGTATGAAATGGATAAAATATTATTTCCAATTTCATTATATATTATAATAGGATCTTAAATCATTTTTATGATACTCATAACATCCTGTTAGATGTGTAGATCTTTCTTTGAATATTGCTCTTCATGAGCATCAAACGTGAATCAAATGGATAAAATATTATTTTCAGTTTCATTATACGTTACGATCTTAAATTCTGTATGTGATACTCACATCATCCTGTTGGATGTGTATGAAATGAATAAAATATTATTTTCAATTTCATTATACATTGAGATCTTAAATCTCTTTTATGATACTCACACCATCCTGTTGGATGTGTAAATCTTTCTCTGAATACTGCTCTTTATGAGTATCAAGCATGTATGAAATGGATAAAATACTATTTCCAATTTCATTAAACTTTAGGATCTTAAATCATTTTTATGATACTCACAACATCCTGTTGGATGTGTAAATCCTTTTTCTCAAATGAATGATATGTAAACATATCACTTTATATATATGAGATAAAATAAAATCATGAATCATAATGATTTTTCGAACTTCCGGTTCGACCATGAACTGTAAGTTCATATATAATTATAATCTAGAAAACTTCAGATTATGAGTGGATTTGAAACCCCAGGTTCCAAATAATGAAGTATGGCATTCATGAATATAACACTGGATCCAAAACTCCAGGTTCTCATCGGTTTTCAATACCGTGCCGTATGGCATTCATGAATATAACACTGGATCCAGAACTCCAGGTTTTCATCGGTTTACAAAACCGTGCCGACTTAAATATCATAATTCCAGAAACTTTAAGTTCTGGTTCGTCGGTCTAGCCAATCTCATATGTTTAGTAAATAAACAATTCCAGAACGGTATATATGTTCTGTAAATAAACAATTCCAGGAGGCTGAGCTCACCTGTTATGTTCCGTAAATAAACAGTTCCAGAACGGTATATATGTTCTGTAAAAAACAATTCAAGGAGGCTCAGCCTACCTATTTATGTGCATAAAAATAAGCAATTCAAGGAGGCTGAGCTCACCTGTTATGTTCCGTAAATAAATATATGATCCATTGTCGACATAAGCCAGTTTATACGGAATATATACAGATTCAGAATATTGAGATTTTAGAGAGAATAAATTCAGAACTATATATATATGTTCCGTTGTCGGCAAAAGCCAGTTTATACGGAATATATACAGATTCAGAATATTGAGATTTTAGAGAGAATAAATTCAGAACTATATATATATGATCCGTTGTCGGCAAAAGCCAGTTTATACGGAATATATATAGATTTAGAATATTGAGATGTAATCTAATCACCCATCAGGGATCATTTTTACTTACATACGATCGTGCTGATAACGTGTTGTAAAATAAAAGAAGAATTGATAGATGAAGAACAATTAATTAATAATTGAGAGAGAGATATGAGAGAAAAATGTAAACAAGAGAGGCGAGAGAGAGCACTGTATTACATGTATTGATATTGGATAATTTTTCTAACCAAAAAATTACATGAGATACAAACATATATATAGGCAAAGCATTTTGAACAAATGGGTGGCATCAGGTGAGAGAGAGACGGTGGAGTGGAGGTAAGGGAAGATATTTTGTGATGATATTTTGCATGTGTAAGAGAAGATATTTGTGGTGATATTTTGCATGTGTAAGAGAAGATATTTTGTGTTGATATTTGTGGTGATATTTTGCTTGTTATCACATGTGGTAAAAACCACATATTATAACATATATATATATATATATATATATATACTTTACTAGTGAAGACACACATACAAAGAGTTCTTCAATGTCTACACCAGCAGAGTATATCTCTCTGCCTCTCTGTTTCTCTGATTATAACTCTGTTGTTTTTGAGTTGCTGATTGTTTTAAATATGTTTGCAATGATTTCAGATATTATCGATCTCTACCGCCGGTGAGCAAATTCTATGGAGTGACATGTTTAATGACCACAACTGCCTATTATCTTCAGCTTTACCATCCTCAGTACATAGCTTTATTTTATGGAGATGTAATCAAACGTTTTCAGGTAAACTCAGAGTGCTTTTGAGGAAACTTTTTCTAGTCAAAACCTCTTAAAAGTGCTTTTCCCATCTCCAAAAGTGCTTTTTATGTATGTCAATTCTGTCTTGAATCTTGATCATGATATATAAATATTGCTTTGTGGTGCAGGTTTGGAGACTTGTTACTAACTTCTTTTTCCTTGGGGAATTTTCATTTCCTTTTGCGATTCGTCTTATAATGATGTAAGAACTTAACCTCTCCCTTTCTATTCTTCAACACACTGCTTTTGACATAAGATCCTTCTGATCATCGGATCAGTCCTGGATTTTTTGTTCGGACCGACCTGATTATATCAGTATATATAGAATACTTAATGAAAAGTTAAATTTGCGTAGAGCAAAATATGGTGTTTCACTAGAGAGAGGGCCTTTCGACAAGAGGACTGCCGATTTCGTATGGATGTTAATCTTTGGAGCTTTTTCACTTCTGGTTAGTCAAAAAAATAAAATCTCAAGTTGAAGAGAAAAAAATAGAGTTTTCAGCTAATGTTGTTTTTTTATATTTTCAATGCTTCTTGCTTGGATTTTTCTAAACTTGTCTGAAATTTTTTGTAATGTTGAGCATATACATATATTTGGTTCTAGGTTCTGGCTATGGTTCCTCTTCTATGGACTCCTTTCATGGGATCTTCCTTGGTATTTATGATCCTTTATGTTTGGGGTCGCGAGTACCCAAACGCGCGTATCAACATATATGGTGTTGTGTCATTGAAGGTACACTTGCTAAAATTCAATTTTCTCTCTATATTCGTCTTAGTTTTGAAGGATTTTGTAACATGTGAAATATGTAGTGTACTCACAGATGTATTTCTTGGAACTCAAGCAATAATTTTTTTTTTTTTTTTTGACAGGGGTTCTATCTTCCCTGGGCAACACTAGCACTGGATCTGATTTTTGGGAATCCATTAAAGCCAGGGATTCTAGGGATTGTGGCAGGACATCTTTATTACTTCTTAACAGTTCTTCATCCACTTGCCGGTGGACAGTACATCTTCAGGACTCCTCTATGGGTGTATCCTTTTATTGTTTCATGCATCAAAATTATTTTCAAACATAAGGGCTTCTCAGGTAAAATCTCCGGAAGTAATTTTTGTGCAAGATCACTAACCGACAATCAGTCAGTGATCTTGTACGAAAATTAGGTCCGGAGATTTGTACTAGATAATTTTTTATTTCAAACCTTATTAAACTTGAAGGCTATACATTTGTGATCATTAACAGCGTTTCAGTCACAAAGTAGTTGCATTCTGGGGGGAGGGGACTCAAATAAACTCTCCGGTGCAACGTGACCAGCATGCTGGAGTCGCATTCAGAGGAAGAGGATACCGTCTCAATGGAAACAGAAGCACCAACAGAGAGCAGCAGCAGCAGCAACCACGAACTGACAGCACTACTCCGCAGCAGCCTAATGCGGCTGGTGGAGTTGCCTTCCGCGGAAGGAGTCATCGTCTGGACGCCAGTAATTGATTGTATTAATATGTAAACTATGAGATTGATCAATTATTATTATGGTAATCTTTTTGTGAATCAAACTCTGCTATCTGCCTTGTATTATTTTTTTTCTAAGGGATTATTAATGCAATACGATGAAAAATAGAAACGTAGTTTTTATTTATTTATTACTTTTAAATGAGGACGTTTTGATAAAAATTCATGAATTCCCCAAAAGGTTAGTAAATACATAAATTCAAA
Source organism: Acer saccharum (assembly GCA_030490815.1). Classification (NCBI taxonomy): domain Eukaryota; kingdom Viridiplantae; phylum Streptophyta; class Magnoliopsida; order Sapindales; family Sapindaceae; genus Acer; species Acer saccharum. The sequence goes on along the minus strand of CM059866.1, from coordinate 57,803,299 downwards.
AATCAGAAACTTAATTCCCTTTTCTTGTAGGATTTTTTTTTTGGCAATTTTTCTTTTTTTACACTCCTTTTATTTTGGCAATTTTAATTTCTTTCCTCATTTATTTCCTAGTCCAGTAGGGTTTGAGAATGCAGCCTATAAAATAGACATTATATTGTAATGGAGAGCAGTTTTGATTGTACCACTTGATAAAATTGTCTTTGAGAGTTCAACTTTGGAGGATTCCAGTTTCGAAGGGTTAGACGTGTTCCGTACCTATTTTCTTTGCTTTCAACTTCGTCATGTCTACACCAGCAGAGTAATCTCTCTCTGCCTCTCTATTTCTCTAATTATAACTCTGTTGTTTTTGAGTTGCTGATTGTTTTAAATATGTTTGAAATTTTTTCAGATATTTTCGATCTCTCCCGCCGGTGAGCAAATTCTATGGAGTGACCTGTTTATTGACCACAACTGCCTATTATCTTCAGCTTTACAGTCCTTGGTACATAGCTCTATCTTATGAAGATGTAATCGAACGTTTTCAGGTAAATTCAGAGGGATTTTCAGGAAACTTTTCTAGTCGAAAGCTCTTAAAAGTGCATTTTTATGTATGTCAATTCAGTCTTGATCATGATATAAGTATTGCTTGTTGTGCAGGTTTGGAGACTTGTTACTAACTTCTTCTTCCTCGGGGAATTTTCGTTTCCTTTCGCAATTCGTCTTATAATGATGTAAGAACTTAACCTCTCCCTTTCTATCTTTCAACAGAACTTACTGTATATCATTAACAATGCATTTGGCATAAGATACTTCTCGTCAGGTCGGTCTTAAATTTTATTTTCCTTGACGGATGTGATTAGAGAATTATTATATGAGTATATATCTATTATTTAATGAAGTTAAATTTGCGTAGAGCGAACTATGGTGTTTCACTAGAGAGAGGGCCTTTCGACAAGAGGACCACCGATTTCGTATGGATGTTAATCTTTGGAGCTTTTTCACTTCTGGTTAGTCAAAAATTAAAATCTCATGTTGAAGAGAAAGAAATTTCTTTTTTTTTTTTTAGATTTTTCTAAACTTGTCTGAAAAAATTAATTTGTAATGTTGAGCATATACTAATGACAAAGAATTATTTGCTTCTAGGTTCTGGCTGTGGTTCCTCTTCTATGGACTCCTTTCATGGGATCTTCCTTGGTATATATGATCCTTTATGTTTGGAGTCGCGAGTTCTCAAACGTGCCTATCAACATATATGGTGTGTCATTGAAGGTACACTCGGTAAAATTTGATTTTCTTTCTGTATTCGTTGTAGCTTCGAAGGATCTTGTAACATGTTAAATATGTAGTGTACTTACAGATGTATTTCTTGGAACGCAAACAATAATTTTGTTTTTTGATAGGGTTTCTATCTTCCCTGGGCAACACTAGTACTGGATTTGATTTTTGGGCAACAAATACAGCCAGGGATTCTTGGGTTTGTGGCAGGACATCTTTATTACTTCTTAACAGTTCTTCATCCTCTCGCCGGTGGAAAATACCTCTTAAAGACTCCTCTCTGGGTGTATCCTTTTATGGTTTCATGTATCAAAATTATTTTCAAACACAAAGGTTTCTCACGTTCAAACCTCCGGAAGTAATTTTCATGCGAGATCACTTATTGTCACATGTGACAATCAGTACACAAAAATTACGTCCAAAGGTTTTTACCTGATAATTTATTTTTTCTCCCCCATTAAACTTGAAGGCTATACATTTGTGATTATTAACAGTGTTTTAGTCACAAAATAGTTGCATTCTGGGGAGTGGGGACTCAAATAAACTCTCCGGTGCAACGTAACCCGTATGCTGGAGTTGCATTCAGAGGAAGAGGATACCGTCTCAATGGAAACAGAAGCACCAACACAGATCAGCAGCAGCAGCAACCACAAACTGACAGCACTACTCCACAGCAGCCTAATGAGGCTGGTGGAGTTGCCTTCAGCGGAAGGAGTCATCGTCTGGATGCCGATAATTGATTGTATTAATGTGTAAACAATGAGATTGATCAATTTTCATATTTGTGAATCAAACTCTACAAGCTATATTTTTTTCCATGTGATTATTAATGTGATACGAAATTAATATAATTGATTATTAAAAACCAAGCATTTTTCTTGTTTAGTTTCATTTTTGGTTGATGAAATTAATGGAAATCAATTGTAAAACTTTGTTGATGGAATAATAATACATTGTCCCGAAATTAGCCCAAATATGTGGCAAGTTGATTTGTTACTTCCACATCATTAAAAAAAAAAATAATATGGATGATATAAGCAAGCTTTCCATATCATTTGAACAATAGATTTTGGCCAAAATTTGGACATGTATCATTATTTTTATTTTTATTTTTTTTATAACTATTTATTTAACTAAAATTAATTGCAAAATCCTCAACTATACAAACAAGTCTTCGGTTATGCAATTTTTCTCTCATAGGCACACATTATATGTTTATCTATAGCATACTAATACGTATCATCGCATTTTTGCCATGTGTATTATTATGATTGAAGATTATGTTGTTTGCATGGAAAAAGTGTGGTGATGTGTATTAGTATACTATATATATATATATATATATATATATATGCCCATGAGAGAAAAATTGTTGTTTATGTACCAAAACTGAAACATCAAATTCGTATTCTAGAATTAATACTCTATGCATACTTGAAAAAAAAATCCCGCTAATCTTCATTCATAATGGAGGAAGGCGCATAATTGATGCCCTATGCATGAAAACAGCTAGCAATTCAATTAAAAATATTCTAAGAACCTAGAAGTGGGATTTATGGCAATATTCTACATATTTTTGTAAGAAAAAAAATACAATTAAGTGTATATATATAAAGATCAAATTGCACCAAATTCCTCTTAGGTTTGCCCTTTTATACACCGAAATAACTTTATCGAAATGGATCATTAAGAAATGGTAAAAAATTGAAATAGTTAAATACTACCCCTAAAACACCAAAATTGAAAAAATAAAAAATAAAAAAAGAATATTTTTTTTCAACGAATAGATTGAAAAATATTAAGATTGATTTTTATTTATTTATTTATTTTTTAACTTGGATGTTTCTAAATTATTGTTTTTAATTCCTAAATTTCAATTAATCATATTTTTTAAAGCAGTTTTTTTTTTTTTTTAAATTAATCTCCAATTTAAAATTTTTATTCAATTTAAAAATATATATATATTTGTTTTAAAAATGCTTCAAATGGTTAAAATACCCTTAGTTGATAGTCAAAATTGGTAAGTTTGATTAACTTTGACTAACATAAGGGTAGATGAATGTCAATTATCCATACAGTTGTTTATGTGTGTAAAAGAGAAAACCTCTGGGGAGCTTGTTGTAATTAGCTCTATAAAATGTTTTTAAAATTACAATTTCAAATTGAAGTTGAAAACCCTAAATCTTGTTCTTTCTCCACTTCACCAACCATCCGCTCAATTCAACTACTCGAGCCACAACCTCGTCGGCGTCGCATCATCTCGCCGCCGGTCGCCGCAGCAGCAGGTAGCGGCTTTTCTCTCTCTTGCCTCATACAGTCATACATATGTAAGTCCTCTAAAAAATCCCCTTCACTGATTTTTAGTCCTCTTCTAGGTTTTGTTTTGAGTCTTTAAGAACAAAGAGACTTGTGTCAATCTTCTATCATATGCTTATTCAAAATCGAGCTGTGAGATGGCTTGTTGATTAAATTCAAATCTAATTTGTTTTAACCATTTGATTTTAATCTAGCTTTTGATTGTTTTACAATTGTGATTATCGTAAACATAATTGTTTTATTACTTCATTTATTGATTTGTTCAAATATTTTGCTAAGCATTCTTTACAAACGTAAGTTAGCCATGGAATGTAATAATTATTTGCCAAGGTGATATTGAATTTGGTGAATTAAATTGAATTTACGATTTTACGTGCTTTTCACCAAAATTTGAATACCAAGGGAGATGGAGTTAAACCCTGATAAAATGAACCTAGTATGGCTTAATTCGATAAACATAAACAACACAAATGAAAATGGATAGAGTAATTCAATGCAATGAACCATTAACTACAATGAAAGAAGCTTCATTAAGAAAATGTTCAAAATTACTTCAAAACAATGATCCTTTCATCAAGAAATGGTTGTAACTTTTTTATGTTTTCAACATATTCCTTTGAAAAAAAGAATATTGCAAAAGGTTGCCTAAATGTTGCGCTAGAGTAAAAAGGCTATTTTCACGTCATTTATTCTTATCAATTAATGAATTCCACAGGTATAAAATTGTATCTTGTATCATGGGGAGCATCACTTTATTAGCAACATGCTCTGTCTCCATCTTCTTTCATTGAAAATTATTTGATGTGTGGCATGCGTGTTCTTCTCGCTTTGACACGGAGACAAATAAATAACCTTCCTCTCAATCTTTGCAGCCTCATCTTAGTTCAGTTCAGTCCATTGCTTTCTTTCTCTCTTAAATGCATAACATTGATTCCTTTTAACTCATATTCTGTTATTCATTGATTCTTTTTTTTTTTTTCATAATAGGGGTATTATTAAGCTGCAATAGCTATGTTAATTCCTAGGCTTTTAAGAGTTGGAGGTTGGATGCTCAAAGAGCTTTCGAAAGGTATATATATATGCTTGCCAATTCTAGGTTTGGCTAATTTGGATGAAATCAGCATTTCTACTATTAGCTGCATGTCTTTACTTATAATTAAATATTGAAAGCCTTTTATATGAATTTACTGTAGTTTTACAAGAGCAACCAAACATTTTATTTTATAGTTGTTTCCTTTTAAAATTCAAAAGCAAGGCAAAATGACTTTTACCTGTAGGTTCTTTCTCAAAAGCTTCTTATCTTGACAGGGAGGTATCTGTCCACATCTGGAACAGGATATACACGTCAACATTGGCGGCCTTTGGTTAGTGATCATTGTTTTTTAACAAAAGATGATTTTTTTTTTTTTTTTTTTTTTATCGGATATATGATGTTGGTTGTTATGCATTTTGTGTTTACGGGTGACTTGAAATGGCCATGCAATAATCATAATGTCATGCATACTTTACAAAATTTGGTTTAAAATACTCTCACTTTAAAGTTTAAACCAAGGAAAGCTATCTGAAATGTGGGTAGTGGTCATTGTCTCATCAAGAATTTCTTCTCCTGCATTGTTTGAAAATTTTAATATGTGCGTAAGGTGTTTAAGACAGAAATTTGAATTGGTTTGTTTGTTGTTCAAAGGGAAAAAATTATTTAACTTCCGCATACAAAAAAAATTAAAAATTAAAAAAATAAAATAAAATGATTTTGTGTTGAGTAATCCTTCTAGATCAGACAAATAGACAATATTCTGCTTTTTTGGTTTCTGAATTTATTCTGGCTTTTATAGCTAACTGGCTTAACAAACTATGATTTCACATTTCACTTAAATGGCCTCTTGCAAAGATAGAAAGGTAAGAGACAAGCAGTTCTTTAGCAAGAAACTTGAAATAAGGCAATAGGAGCTGGAGCCATTCCTTGGCTTCTATGGAAAAGGTTGGAAAGTCTACGAAAACTAGCTGAGACTCACTATGGATGGAAAAAAAGTACAGAATACCCAGTAGTTAAACTTTTGATAAACCCTTCAAGCAAAAGTCATTCATAGAATATAAAGATTTGGATTTATCCCCATCATTTATTTATGGTCCTAATGATGATTTAACTGGAAGAGGTGCATCGATTAATTAATTCCTATCAGGAGATTAATTTCTCCTCGGGTTAAACGCAATCATAAGGATGAGTTAAAATTTTTGGTTAACAAGTGAGCATTTTATTTTCTCTCCAAGAGTTCTGTAGTTTTAAGCTGTCAATTATTTTGAATGAGCCACAATTCAACCAATCTTATTTTATTTAGTTTTTACATATTGTGCACATGTGTGTGTGCTTATGTCTGTATGTATGTATCTCTGATTGCAACGGATTTTTGGTTGGGACAGTTAACATTGCCGTCAGAAACTAAGGCATTCCAAGGTTCTGCATTTCAGAAGTATCGTCATTTTTCTACAGCAGTTGCTGGCGACGCTTGTGATGAAGGCAGTGAACAGAATGACACGTAAGCTGTTTGATTTGAAATTGAGTCTCTTTCTTAACTAAATAATTAAAAGAGGAAATGGATCTAGACAGATGCAGGGATATGGTTTTTGTTCGACCCACAAGTTTATTGTCTCTTGATGTAATTTGTTGTTTGGTTGTCATGGAGAGAGTCAATTGAGTAAATGATCTGCATCTGCAGATCCAGTTTATGCTAGCACCTTTAGTGGAACAAAGTACAGATTTGTTGAATGTTAATACTCAACACTCCTCTGACTTACTTTGTTTGTGATGTAGCTGATTAATTAGAATGTGATATTGTAGTGTGCTGTTATTTGGTGTGTTGTCATTTGGGTAGTTTTGTCATTTAGTTTATTTTATACGTGTCCATTTTGTTTTGCCTCACAGCTAGGTTATATACCCAAAAGCTAAACTTTCTGTTGGGAACAATTTTTGGATGGTATTGAAATGAAATAGCTCCCTTTTGGTTGAGTTTTCCTGTTCTTTTATTTTGCTTTATTTTGTTGCGTCGGTTTGGCTGGAGCATTATTATAAGGGACCCTAAATTATTAAATATTTCCTTGATATGCAGCCAACATAAGTACTTTAGCAGTCATGTCATGATTCAGCTTGCTGTTTTAATCTAGTGTAGGAAATGGTTGTTATCAAAAGAAAATGATGACTCTGGGCTGGGGCAGCAGAAATAGGCAACATATGTATGCGTTTATGTTAGTTTTATGTTTCTTTATTTGTCAATTGTCTCAGTATGTCATTATTGTTTCGATGCAATGAAAATTTTATATTGTCTAGTACTAAGAAATGATTTTTCTACTGTATGGGAATCACTTCTAGTAACAGTTTGCTAATCATCTTTCCCAAAAGACATATTGGCCGCTTTACATCTTCTCTTGTTTGAATCTGGATATAATATTTTGGTCATTTCTTCTCACTCAAAAGCTCCATTTTTCAGGATAAGTGTGACGTTTGTTGATAAGTATGGAGAGGATCAGCTAATTAAGGTCCCAATTGGAATGTCATTATTGGAAGCAGCCCATGAGAATGATATAGAACTTGAAGGCAAGCATGCTGATTGGAATGTTGTTTATTAACTTTACTGGCATTCCTTGTCTAGGCATGTCTTATTAGTCTCTTTTCTTGTAAAGGGTCACACTAGCAAGTATGGCAGAACAGATGTGTTTTGTCTCTCATTTTGATGTATCACGTGACCTTTTCTTTATATTCAACATTTTTCTTACAGGGTGGGTGGGGTTGTCTTTCTTTTTCCCCTTGTCTTTTCGAACCAACAGACTCGATGCTTCATTTGCTTAACATGGATGAAATATTTTGATGCCAATTGCTTTGTGGTTCTAATGCTCTGCTTTTGTTTAATATCAGGAGCATGTGAAGGCTCACTCGCTTGTTCAACATGTCACGTGATTGTTATGGTAAACTACAACTGTGAAATCAAACATGCTTTAAATTGCACTTTTTTTTTTTGGCAATTTCTTGCATATTTTGATCTACTTATGAGCAGATAATTATTTATCTTTTGGCAGGATATGGATTATTACAATAAATTAGAAGACCCAACTGATGAGGAAAATGACATGTTGGATCTGGCTTTTGGGCTTACAGAGTCGTGAGTTTATTTTGTGTTGTTTAACTTGCAACCAGAAGTTTTTGATATTTAACTTGGATTAATTTTATGGTTTTTCAAATTTTCAGGTCTCGTTTGGGATGCCAAATAATTGCAAAACCTGAACTTGATGGAATTCGTGTGGCCATTCCTGCTGCCACTCGAAATTTCGCTGTAGATGGATTTGTTCCAAAACCACACTAGATGTCTAGACGTCGCGATGACATTACGAAGTTTTTGGTGAGTGTAAAGGATGCCAGTCATCCATTTTTGAAGCTCCTATACTGTTTTTGATATGGAACATCCATCCCTTAGTTAATATTTTTGTATTATTTATGTCGATTTTGCCGCTCAATAAATAAATAGTATACAACATTCATTACAAATTATTTTTTCTCGATAATTTTATTATTGCAGTGAACATACTTCTCATTTTATCTGCTAATTTCAGTATTTTGTCCACCTTTTTCTTAGATGTATCTGTGTTTTTCCGATTACTTTCCTGTGTATGCAAACGGAAAGCAAATATATACATGATTTCGGTAGGAGGCAGTGCATCTATATCTGGCTGTTTGAGAGATAGTTTTGGTCATTTTAGATTACCAATTGTGCTGGTTAATTTAAATCTTCAAATATTGATTTGTTCGGAGTAGGATACGCAAATGTCAGGTTCGACATATCAGTCAGCCTGATCGTTTTCATTGATGTTCCATCTTTTTTAACAAAATGTCTATGATCGTTTTCATTATTTTAACAAAATGATAAGGCTGTGCTCGAAATGCTACGCAGCTCAAATATATAATTGTTTGAGAGCCAAACAAAGCCAATGTAGTCAAATATAATATTTAGAGGGGGAAAGTACAAATTTTAAATTTTTTAAAGAATGCTTTTAATTTTGTTTTTAAGGGAAAGGGAGGCCATTGATGATGTTAACACAAGAGTTAGCCCACCAAAAAGGCCAAAACTTGACCTCTCTCGTATAAACACTAAGGTGGCATTTGGTTAAATGGCGGAATGGTAATCGGAATGGTAATGGGAATGAGAATGGGAATGGAAAACTGATTTCTTTGTTTGGTTGGGACTTTAGAATTAGCATCTGAATCAGTATTATTTTGTTTGGTTAACAACTGAATGGAATGGAATTAACTGTATTTTGACCAAAATACCCCTAATTATAAAACATTCATAATAACAAGATATATTATGGATAATAATAATAATAAAATGTAAAAGTATATATAATATTATATTTATATATAATATTATATATATTATTATAATATATAACAAATCTCATATATATATATATATATATATATATATTATTATTATTATTATTATTATTATTATTATTATAATATATAACATATTATATACAAAATATATACATTATAATAAATAATATATATTACATAATAATATATATAATATATATTATTTATTAGTAATATTAATATTATTATATATTATATAATACAAATATTATATATTATTATATATAATATATATTATATAATATAATAATATATAATATATATTTTAGATAATAATAATAAAATATAAAAGTATATATTATATATTATTATATTATTATATTATATATATATTATATATATTAAATAATATATAATATATACTTTTATATTTTATTATTATTATCTAAAATATATATTATATAATATAATAATATATAATATATATTTTAGATAATAATAATAAAATATAAAAGTATATATTATATATTATTTAATATAATAATATATATATAATATAATATAATATATTATATTATATTATATATATATTATTATATTAAATAATATATAATTAAATATGTAATATATATTATATTATATAGTATATATTATATTTATATAATATATATTATATTATATAGTATATATTATATTTATATATTATATATATTTATATATCGTTATATTTATTATAATAATATTATATATAATAATAATAATAATAATAATAATAATAATATATATATATATATATATATATCATTAATATAATATATAATGATAATATATTATTTTTGGAAATGATGGTATTTTTGGAATGTAGTTTGTGCATATGAGGGCTTTTATGGAATAAATTTTTTACATTGGAATGGAATGGGCATCCCATTGGTTTTTGGATGGAATGCCCATTCCACCAAAATGGTGGAATCACAATTCCAATGGGATGCCCATTCCATTGGATTTTAACCAACCAAACACAGAGAATGGATTTCATTTCATTCCATTCTTGTCCATTCCAGCCAACCAAATGCCACCTAAACACTAAACAGGTCAATACTATCAATTAAACGGATGTCAATTATACAGCTACAAGTTAAAATGATAATTAATGGTAAATCATTTTCATTGTCAACATCACTTAATATCTTGTCCACCAAGTTACTGCAAAATTTATGTGGAGGATAGCAATTTTTATTTTGTTTTTTGTTTTTTAATTCTTGTGTAAGATTATAGAGATAATTACCTTTAATTCACACCAAAAAAGCAGAGAAGAGAATCTTCTAAATTAGTTTGATCAACAAGTTAGTTAATCATAGTTAATCATCGATCATGATCATGAATTATTATAGAGATTAATGATCTCGTTATTTATCTTCTGTTAAGTTATAGATCAGGTTTTATGATGAATTTATAAGTTAAAATTCAATGTTGTTCTCATATACAACGTATGGTACGACGATTCGAACTTGTAATATCGTAAAGTTTAACGTTAAGTTTTACAAAAATTTATGAATTGTTATTAAAAAAAATGCATCAAGATTGAAGGAAAAGTTTAACCCAAGTGTCCTAGTACTACATTGAGCAAACAAAGTCGTCTTCTGAGTTCTAATCAGCTTTTGCCACTTGAGTTTGACTTTTTGTCTTTTCTTCACAAGGGAAAACGCGTTGGATACTTGTGCGGTGTATTGATTTTGTGTACTTTTCAAACAGATACATAAAAAATATCTTTAAAGAATATCCTATCAATATTTATTATAAAAAGAGTTTAATATTAATTAATGAATAAATTAAATAAATTAAATATATATATATATATATATCAATATTAATGTTATTTTAAAGATTTCAACGAAATTTTTCTAATAGTTGAAAATACATATTATTTTAATTAAGTATAAAAAGATTAAATTAAGAATTTAAAAAAAATTAAAGTGTTTGATTCGATTAAAAAAAAGAAAAAAACTTTACACCAAGTTGACACCCTTTTCCGGATAAATTTTAAGGATTTTAAAAAAAAAAAAATTTTTACATTGTAATTTTCATTTAAGTCATTTTATATGATATAAATAATCATTTATTTACGTTTTACAGGATATTGGTGCATACAAAACACCTATCATGAGGTTATTAATTGTCATGATTCTAGATTTTAAATTTAGGATTAGATTTTAATTAAATCATGAAGTGTGAGAATACTCTCCCTCATGGTGGGAATTATAATTTGAGTTGTGCTTGTAAAGATTGATTTCACATAATTCTAATCTCGTAATTTTTAGAGGAGATACTTTAATTATTATAGAAAAGAATTAAAATAAAATTTTGTCTTTTTGTACGAAAAATACTCTCTAAAGGTGGACTTCGAATAAATTTGATTAAAGGCAATGAAAGCTTCTACGCATAAAAGGACAAATATCAAACTTATAAAGGTTGACAATAACATATAAATCATCGAGACAGTAGTGCACCTCCCTTCCACAGTGGTGATGTAGGATTCAAGTTTCACCATACGTATTTTACAAGTATTTGTAGGGAGTTGTCTCCCAATTCGTGGGAGTAATTATCCGTACCGCACACGTAGTGTCTTATCTTGACAAGCAGGGGCAGAGGTACGTCGGGGCTGACAGGGGCCACGGCCCCAAAGAAAATTGTTGCAACAAGAGTTGCTTTTACATACTTCTTAAGTTTTATTATTTTAATGGTGAAATATATTATATCCAATGATCCCCTCATGCTATTTCTTAAATTTTTTTTTTTTTTGGAACATATTATTTTCTTAATTAAAAACACAATTATTACAATAAATAAAGAAAAAGTCTGTCATCACCAATTATATATTTTTTTTCCTATTTATGAGCGTTTACTAATCTAAAATTAAATAAAAGGGAATCAAGTTTCATGGGAAATGAAATTAAGAAAGGGAACTTGATTCCTCAAACACATAAATCACAAATAAAGAATTAAGTTTCTTTTCCCTCATTATAATTCCTAAGTAATAGGAGCAAAAATCTATTTTATTTAGGATTTGGTTTCCTATACATCATGAACTATATATATATACAGTCTTTCTATTATCAGTTCGAACTGATATAAAATATATCAGTTCCTCGCATGTGGGCCATTGGATTTAAAAGATGTTTTGACAAGTGCATGCAGTCAAGTCAAAGTATTTAAATCTAATGGCCCACATGTAAGGAACTGATATATTTTTTGTCAGTTCGAACTGATAATAGAAAAATTGTATATATATATATATATACACGGTGGTGTTCACCTTAGTGCATGGGCATTGATGTATTTATATAAATGCAATGCATGTAAGCCGTTGATTAAACATAAGTTAACGTTCACTAAGTCATCGATAATCGATGGATTTTACAAAGAATTAAAACCTTGGTTCATCTTTGTAAACATCTAAACGATATTAAATTTGGTTTTTAAGAACTTAGCTTTTAAATACTAGTATATTTATCTTACATTAACTTGAATTTTGTTTTTTATCTTGGCCCCTGGCTTCCCCCGTGTTGGCAAGTCCCAGACTCCCGACAGTCATATTGTAATAGTTGTAACCTATAATACCGTACTTCAATATATATATGAAAAAAAAATACATATATATATATTAAACAAGTGGCTCCTTCAAATTGACGTTTAGAGGTTGGAAGTTGAAACCGGGAAAAAACTATGTTAAATAAAGAGGAAATAGGGGTTAGTAGTCAAAAATTAAGGCCTCTTACTGTTTTTGTCCACCATTATCATTTTATTGTTTTTGTCATTAAATGGGCTGTGAGGACATAATTGCCCTTTTTTTTTTTTCTTAATCTCTTCTCTCTCCTTTCTCTCACTCATTTCACGCCTCCCTCTTCTCTCTCCTTTCTCTCTCCATTCATGCCTCCTCCTTCTTCTTCTTCTTCTTCTTCTTCTCTTTCTCTTTCTCTTTTTTTTCCAGATTTTAAAAAAAAATTCAGATTTAAAAAAAAAAAAAAAATTTCAGATCGGACGTCCGATCTTCCCTCCTCCTTCTTCTTTTCTTTCTCTCCTCTCTTCTCTTTCTCTTTCACATTTTTTCTAGATTTTTTTTTTTTAATTTCAGTTTTTTTTTTTTTTTTTTGAATTTTTTTTCAGATTTTAAAGTTTGGTTTGTGGTTGTGGTTGTGTTTGTGGTTGATTTTAGGGATTTTTTTTTTAAAAAAATTCAGGTTTTTTTTAAACAAAAATTTTCAGATTTGAAAATGTATCCAGATTTTTTTTTTTTAAATTCAGTTTTTTTTTTTTGTTGAAAAATTTCTAAATTTAAAAAAGGTTTGGATTTGAGTTGTTGTTGTGGTTGTGGTTGTGCTTAAAAAAAATTCAGATTTGTGGTTGTATACTTGTATTTAAGTTTGGGATGTGGTTGGTTTTATGAATGATGGGAGTTGTGTTTGGGTTTAGGTTTTGTTGAAAAAAAATTAAGATTTTTTCGGATTTGATCTTTTTCAAACAAACTTTTCAGATTTTATTTTGTTTAAACACACCAAGCAAACGAATTAAATACACCAGGTAAAATGAATTAAACACACCGGACTAATTAAACACACCAGGCAAAATGGATTAAACACACCGGACTAATTAAACACACCAGCCCACCAATTAAACACACTAGACAAAAACAATTAAACACACCTGGGCAAAAACAGTTAAACAGACCAGAGTAAAACGAATTAAACACACCATGCCATCAATTAAACACACCGAACTAATTAAACACACCAGGCCTAGGGGTGGGCACGATTCGGTTCGGTTCGGTTCGGTTCGGTTTGGTTTTGGCCAAAACCGAATTGAACCGACATATTTTCGGTTTTTGAAATCTTGAATCGGTTTAAACCGAATTGGACTGCAAAACCGAGTTGAACCGAACACCTTTATCCCGGTTCGGTTCGGTTCGGTTCGTCGGTTCATCGGGGACAGAGAGAGATAGAGTGACTAAGAGATGGAGTCACAAGGAAATGGATTCTAGGTTGTGGAGAGCCAAGATCTCCATTTTGAAAAAAAAAATTATAAAAGAATTGGAGATCCGAGATTTGATGAGATCTACATGTGAAGATCCGAGATCGCACCAAAATGATCAATGGAGATCTGGTGCGACTCCTCCAGATATTGCCGGGTAACAGAGCCGGGGAAGTGCAGTGGAGCCGGGAAGTGAGAGATGCAAAACCGATAGATGAAGACGAAGTGACTGAGAGATGTAGATTGAGAGGATCTGATATGCGAATGAGAAAACAGAGAGATGAAGATGGTGAGATAGAGATGAGAAAACAGACAGTAGCAACTAGCAAATTGATTCGGCACTAGCAACTAATATAATACAAAATTTGCACAAACACAACAAATTTTATTGTTTCTCCTGAACTATAAAAATAATAATAATAAACTTAATCAGTAAGTGTTTAGTGCAATGCACTTGCTTTTTGAAAAGGAGAAGAAAGAGACGTGAATCACGTGATACATGAAAAATTGAACCATAAAATAATAAGTGTGATGTGACAAGACACTGTTAGGATTATGCTCAATAGCAAGAGTGTAATGTTGTAATTAACAATCTTTTTCATATTAATAAAGTGATTTCTGGTTTAACAAATCGTATAGCATTTATAGTTTAATATTATAATTGTCAAAGTAAATAATCATAAGGTCTAAAGACTATGGGAAAAGAAGAATTGTTCATACATCTGGATATGTATGTGGTAGACACAATTCTTTAGTTAGTCTTGAATAAAGTTCACAACTTAAGTTAAAGGTTAGGTACCTTTATCTTGTTAAATTTGTAGAATTCTTTTGCTAGCATTTGAGAGGGATCAAATGAGATATGATGAGTCTAAAATCATCGGAGTGTCTTCGAGCAAAAGGATCTAGTGCACTGGGTGCATTGAACTGGGTCACAATGAAAAGCTTTATCTAGAACCGTCAGTAGATAATAGTCTTTTCATTATCAGGACAATCGGAGAGTCTATCTTAATCCTGAGATAAATGATGGACTTATGGTTGCAAGTGATATCATTTGAGTTATCAATGAGTACGATTATATCGCATAGTCTATCCTCGATAGTTTTGTGATATTCATTTGTTAATCGATAGAGGACTTCATTTATAGATATGGACATCGTGGCTCCATTTAATTAAATGAGAGTATAATATCATCATATAGATGTTTTGAGGTAATTGGATATTAAATCTCAACGTTGAGTTTTCGATAGTGTCTATTGAAAACATGGCTTCTGGACAAGTCAAAATATCCAAGTTCAAAACGTGGTCATATGAGTAAATATGGTAACTTGGAGAGTTATAGGCGGTCTATGAACTCTTGGCGATTACTGATATTAATCACGAGAATACACTATCTCCAATATGATTGTCTAGGGTATGAATGAGGAGCATCTTCCTTTTCTATCTTTATTTAAGAGTTCAGTTTTAGCTCTTTAGTGGAATGAGTTAAAATTAATGGATCGGACCTAAGTGAATCATTTGTTGATTGTGATTAGGTTATGTCTATTGAAGCTTAAATTTAGATGGCCCGCCAAGATCCCCAATCCACACGGACTTGCATGGATCACTTGATATATTCTACCGGACCAATTTAAGGGTCCATCTAGAATTGCATTTAATATATTAAGAATATAATATGCACATTATTTATGTAATGGGCTGCTCAATTATATTAATATATTAATGAAAGACATGTGGGCTTGTTTCTTTTAGTAAGAATGGGTCTGGTTCACATGTGGGCTTTTTATTTAAAGTCCAATGGATTAAATGAAATAAGAAAATAATATTAGGCCCAATTTTATATAAGTGGGGCGGCAAGGTTAATGTTTTAACCTAATATATTATTTTGTTTCATTTGTTTTAATTAAATAAGAATTAATTAATTTATTGATTAATTGTTTAATTAAAGAAACAAATCTTTCCTAAAAGTAAAAGACTTGTTTGATAAGGAAATAAATAAATTAATTTTATTTATTTAATCAAATAAGGAGTCTTTTTATTTAGTCAAAATAAAAGAATAAAAATTAATGAGTTGGATTAGGGTTTGAAGTCTATAAAGTTGAAAAGAATTATGGTTGAATTTTGGTCACCCTATATAAGTGACATGATGAAATTCGGCCAACCCTAATCTAAAACTACATAGAATTCGGCAACCCTAAAGAAAAAAAAAGAAGAAAAATTCGGCCAACCTATATAAGTGTTCTTATAGGGTTTGGCCACCACATACATGTGTGCTTGAGATTTTATTTTTCTTCTTCTTCTTCATTCATAGAGAGTTTTTATTCTACTAAGACAAAAAGGAGTGTTAGATTATTCTTTGATAGTATACTATTGCTTAATCATCAATAAGCTTGTGTATACGATATCGATCTATGTTCACGCGAGTTTCGATCATTAGATTGAGAACTCAAAAGTGACCGGAATAATCTTAGACATTCTTTTGATTGTTTTGTGACTAACAAAGAAAAGAAAAGTTTTGTTTTGTCCATTCACAGGTTTGCAATTCAAAGAAAAGGGAGACCACGCTCCTAGGTGATCCACGTTCGTGCTCGGATTGAAGGTCTTGCGGATTACCATCGACGTAAGTCAATCGGATCACGCGACAAAAGGTAGTCTACTTTTTGTTAATATATATGCATGTTTATTGATTAAAAGGGTTTAAGGTTCATAAAGGAAATTTTTTTTAAAAGTCACTAAATCTAATTTTAGTATCGCTTCCGCTGCGTGTACTACTTTTGTTATTTTTCCCAACAGACACAACTTTTGGTCGGCCATTGCGTGTGATAAAATTGTATATGCTTAGAGGATTATTTTTTAAAATTTATATTCGGTTCGTCGGTTCGGTTCAGTTTTGGAAGATCTAAAACCGAATTGACCCATATTCTATGCGGTTCAATTCGGTTCGAACCAAATTGAACCAAACTCAACCTCAAAACCGAACCAAACACCTAATTTCGATTCGGTTCGGGTCGATTCATTTCGGTTCAATGAACCGTGCCCACCCCTAACCAGGCCAAACATATTAAACACAGTAGACCAAACAAATTAAACACACCAAGCCAAACCAATTAAACACACCAGGTCAAACCAATTAAACACACCGGTGCAAACCAATTAAACACCCAAGGCCTTGATGTGTTTAATTGATGGCCTGGTGTGTTTAATTCGTTTTACCAAGGTGTGTTTAATTGTTTTTGCCTTGATGTGTTTAATTGTTTTTGTCTGGTGTGTTTAATTGGTGGTCTGGTGTGTTTAATTAGTTCGGTGTGTTTAATTCATTTTGTCTGATGTGTTTAATTAATCCAGTGTGTTTAATTCATTTTACTTGGTGTGTTTAATTCGTTTGTCTGATGTGTTTAATTCGTTTTACCCTGGTGTGTTTAATTGTTTTGTCTTGGTGTGTTTAATTGTTTTTGTTTGGTGTGTTTAATTGGTGGTCTGGTGTATTTAATTAGTCCGGTGTGTTTAATTCATTTTGTCTGGTGTGTTTAATTAGTCCGGTGTGTTTAATTCATTTTGCTTAGTGTGTTTAATTCGTTTGTCTGGTGTGTTTAATTCGTTTTACCCTGGTGTGTTTAATTGTTTTTGCCTTTGTGTGTTTAATTGTTTTTGTCTGGTGTGTTTAATTGGTGGTCTAGTTTGTTTAATTAGTCCGGTGTATTTAATTCATTTTGCCTGGTGTGTTTAATTCATTTTGCTTGGTGTGTTTAATTCGTTTGCCTAGTGTGTTTAAACAAAATAAAATCTGAAAAGTTTGTTTGAAAAAGATCAAATCCGAAAAATCTCAAATTTTTTTCAACAAAACCCAAAGCCAAATACAACTCCCACCATTCATAAAAACAACCACAACCCAAACTTAAATACAACCACAAATCAACAACTAACACTCAAATCCAAACATTTTTTTAAATCTGAAAATTTTTCAAAAAAAAAAAAACTGAAATTTTAAAAAAAAAAATCTAGAAAATTTCCCAAATCTGAAAATTTTTGTTTAAAAAAACCTGATTTTTTTTAAAAAATCTGGGAAAAAAAAGAAGAAAGAGAAAGAGAAGAAGAAGAAGAAGATGAACTCGTGAGAGAGAGAAGACGTGAAAGAGAGAGGAGGAGAGAAAGAGAGAAGGAGGAGAGAAAGAAGAAGAAGAAGAAGTAGGCGTGAGAAAAGGAGGAGAGAGAAAGAGGGAAAAAAATTTGTAAAGAAGGGTAATCTTGTCCAAAAAGTGGAAATTTTAACAAAAATAGTAAAAATATTAATCATGGACAAAAACAATAAACCCCATAATTTTTTGGCTAGTTATGGAGCTCTCCCTTAAATAAATAATAATTGGTATCTCAGCTCTCACAAGAAAACAAAACAATCTCCTTGTCTTTTGGAACCAACAGACTCGATGTTTCATTTGCTTAACATGGATGAAATATTTTGATGTCAATTGCTCTGTGTTTCTAATGCTCTGCTTTTGTTTAATATCAGGAGCATGTGAAGGCTCACTCGCTTGTTCAACATGTCACGTGATTGTTATGGTAAACTACAACTGTGAAATCAAACATGCTTTAAATTGCACTTTTTTTTTTTTTTGGCAATTTCTAGCATATTTTGATCTACTTATGAGCGGCTAATTATTCATCTTTTGGCAGGATATGGATTATTACAATAAATTAGAAGACCCAACTGATGAGGAAAATGACATGTTGGATCTGGCTTTTGGGCTTACAGAGTCGTGAGTTTATTTTGTGTTGTTTAACTTGCAACCAGAAGTTTTTGATACTTGGATTAATCTGATGGTTTTTCAAATTTTCAGGTCTCGTTTGGGATGCCAAATAGTTGCAAAACCTGAACTTGATGGAATTCGTGTGGCTATTCCTGCTGCCACTCGAAACTTTGCTGTAGATGGATTTGTTCCGAAACCACACTAGATGTCTAGACGTCGCGATGACATTACAAAGTTTTTGGTGAGTGTAAAGGCTGCCAGTCATCCAGTTTTGAAGCTCGTATACTGTTTTTGATATGGGACATCCATCCCTTAGTTGTTATTTTTGTATTATTTATGTCGATTTTTCTGCTCAATAAATAAATAGTATACAACATTCATTACGAATTATTTTTTTCTCGATAATTTTATTGTTGCAGTGAACATACTTCGCATTTTATCTGCTAATTTCAGTATTTTGTCCACCTTTTTCTTAGATAGATCTGTGTTTTTCCGATTACTTTCCTGTGTATGCAAACGGAAAGCTAATATATACATGATTTCGGTAGGAGGCAGTGCATCTATATCTGGCTGTTTGAGAGAGTTTTGGTCATTTTAGATTTACCAATTGTGCTGGTTAATTTAAATCTTCAAATATTGATTTGTTCGGAATAGGATACGCAAATGTCACCATTGCCAATGTGGTGTGACTCTTCAAAGGGAAACTCTACCATCACGGTTCAACGCTCGGCACCGTGTATATATATACACCCATTATTTCCTTGTCCCACCTCGTGTGGGTGTCCTCTCCCCTATTGTGGGAGTAGTTGTCCGGGCTGTGGAAGTAGTGTTCAATCCTCGCAGGGTCCCGGTAGTTATTTTACAATAAAAAAAAAATAAAAAAAAAAGGGATACGCAAATGTCTTCGAGCTTCGACTTATCAGTCAGCCTGATCGTTTTCACTGATGTTCCATCTTTTTTAACAAAATGTCTATGATCGTTTTCATTATTTTAACAAAATGATAAGGCTGTGCTCGACATGCTACGCAGCTCAAATATATAATTGTTTGAGAGCCAAACAAAGCCAATGTAGTCAAATATAATATTTAGAGGGGGAAAGTACAAATTTTATAATTTTAAAGAATGCTTTTAATTTTGTTTTTAAGGGATAGGGAGGCCATTGATGATGTTAACACAAGAGTTAGCCCACCAAAAAAGCCAAAACTTGACCTCTCTCGTACAAACACTAAACACTAAACAGGTCAATACTATCAATTAAACGGATGTCAATTATGCAGCTACAAGTTAAAATGATAATTAATGGTAAATCATTTTCATAGTCAACATCATCTAATATCTTGTCCACCAAGTTACTTCAAAATTTATGTGGAGGATAGCAATTTTTATTTTATTTTATTTTTTAAAAAATTCTTGTGTAAGATTATAGAGATAATTACCTTTAATTCTCACACCAATAAAGCAGAGAAGAGATGCTTCTAAATTAGTTTGATCAACAAGTTAGTTAATCATCGGTCATGATCATGAACATGTGTGATTATAGAGATTAATGATCTCGTTATTTATCTTCTATTAAATTATAGATCAGGTTTTATGGTGAATTTTTAAGTTAAAACTCAATGTTGTTTTCATATACAACGTACGGTAAAGTGTAACGTTAAGTTTTACAAAATTTATGAATTGTTATTTAAAAAAAAAAAAGCATCAAGATTGAAGGAAGAGTTTGACTCAACTACCCAAGTGTCCTAGTACTATAATGAGCAAACAAAAAGTCGTCTTCAGCTTTTGCCACTTGAGTCTTGACTTTTTGTCTTTGCTTCACAAGGGAAAACGCGTTGGATACTTCGATGGTGTATTGATTTTGTCTGCTTTTCAAATAGATAGTTTTGTCAAGGTTTTGTTAGGTTTAATTTTACGTCAAAAAGCATCTTTAAAGAATATTCTATCGATATTTATTATAAAAATTTAATATTAATAAATAAATAAATTAAATAAATTAAATAAATTAAATATATATATACTAATATTAGTATTAGTGTCATTTTAAGTATCTCAACGAAAATTTTCTAATAATTGAAAATACATATATTTTTAATTAAGTATAAAAGGGTTGAATTAAGAATTTAAAAAAAAAAATTAAAGTGTTAAAAAAAAAAAAAAAAAAAAAAAAAAAAAAAAAAACAAACTTTACGCTAAGTTGACGCCCTTTTCTGGATAAATTTCTAATGATTTTAAATTTTTTTTTTTTTATATACATTGTAATTTTCATTTAAATCATTTTATATGATATGGATAATCATTTATTTACGTTTTACATGACATTGGTGCATACAAAACACCTAAGCTCCTATTATGAGGTTCTTAATTGTCATGATTCTAGATTTTAAATTTGGGATTAGATTTTAATTAAATCATGAAGTCATGAAGTGTGAGAATACCCTCCCTCATGGTGGGAATTGTAATTTGAGTTGTGCTTATAAAGATTGATTTTGCTCAATTATAATCTCGTAATTTTTCAAGGAGATAATTTAATTATTATAGAAAATAATTAAAATAAAATTTTGTCTTTTTGTACGAAAAATACTCTCTAAAGGTGGAATAAATTTGATTAAAGGCAATGGAAGTTTCTACGCATTAAAGGACAAATATCAAGCTTATAAAGGTTGACAATAACATATAAATCATCGAGACTGTAGTGCACCTTCCTTCCATAATGGTGATGTGAGATTCGAATTCCACCATACTTATTTTATAAACATTTGTAGGGAGTTTTTTCCCAGTTCATGAGAGTAGTTATCCAGACCGCACACGTAGTGTCTTATCTTGACAAGCAGGGACGGAGGTATGCCGAGGCAGACAGGGCCACGGCACCGCGCCCACCGCGCCCACCGCGCCCGCCGCCCCCCCCCCCCCCCCCCCCCCCCCCCCCAAAGAAAATTTTTGCAACAAGAAAAAGTCTGTCATCACCAATTATATCTTCTTCTTTTTTCCTATTTATGAACGTTTACTAATCAAAAATTAAATAAAAAGGAATCAAGTTTCATGGGAAATAAAATTAAAAAAGGGAACTTGATTCCTCAAACACAGCAATCACAAATAAGGAATTAAGTTTCTTTTCCCTCATTAGGATTCCTAATTAATAGGAGCAAAAATCTATTTTATTTATGATTTAGTTTCTTATACATCATGAACTATATATATAAATATATACACGGTGGTGTTCACCTTAGTGCACGGTCATTGATGTATTTATATAAATGCAATGTATGTAAGCCGTTGATTAAATATAAGTTAATGTTGACTAAGTCATCGACAATCGACGGATTTTACAAAAGAATTAAAATCTCGGTTCATCTTTGTAAACATCTAAACGATATTACATTTGGTTTTTTAATAACTTAGCTTTTAAATACTAGTATATTTATCTTACATTAACTTGAATTTTGTTTTTTATCTTGGCCCCTGGCTTCGCCCCTGTTGGCAAGTCTAAGACTCCTGAGAGTCATATTGTAATAGTTGTAACATGTAATATTGTACTTCAATATATATAAGAAATATATATATATATTAAACAAGTGGTTCCTTCAAATTGACGTTTGGCGGTTGGATGTTGGAACAGGGAAAAAACCTATGTTAAATAAATAATAATTGGTTGTCTCAGCTCTCACAAGAAAACAAAATAAAACAATCTTTTATGAATATTGAATATTATTCTAAAAATCAAATCACATCACAACTCACAAAACGTGATTTGGAAACCCCATTTTTTAGAAATGCAAATGTAGTTTTCAAAGACAAGTCAAGTCAATGCCTACAGCTGCCTCGAAATTTTTCTGCAAATGAGAGTCAGAGTTATCTGAATTCTTATTCTTTCAAACCTAACCAAACTTCCTTTTACTTATTATATTTACTTACACAAGCAGAAGAAGCACAAGTTTTTTCAACTGGCTTCTTCTTTTTCTTCAGTTGGGTTTCAGAGAACTTAGAATTTGGTGCTGCAGAATATCTTCCTGGTATGTTTAGTATTCTTTTCTGTTTCTGTTTTCAACTTTTATTGCCTTTTCGGTTCTTCTGCTTCTCTGTGTTTTGAAGTTTGCTTGTCATTTTCATGAAACTGTATATGTTCTCTGTATTCAATTGTAAGTATTTGGTTGGATTTTTATGATGAACATTGAACCGTTTCTTATAATAAGAACCCATCAGGTTCTTTCCTTAAATTATTTGTTAGATTCATCCATTTTTTCAACATTCTTGTAACATCTGCTAAAACACACATGGAAACTAATAAATACTGAATCTTTTATTTTTTATTATTTTTTTATTTCTTTATCCATTGCTTTGAATTTTTACCAAATATCATTTACTAGCCTATTTTTTTTTTTTTCCATATCTCTGGTATAGTAGTGCTTGTTGATTTCTCAGTTTTGTATTTTTTTTAGCTCAACAACATCATTAATTTTAATGGAATGAGTCATATCTGGAAAATTTTCCAAAACTTCAATATGGTTGGCTCAAATTGACAACAAATCATTCTTCATGATTCTATACGATAGAACTCTGCATATATGATTTTGATTTTCATACAATTGCACGACCATTTGTGATGCTTCTCTTCTGTGATTCTTCAAGAGTTTTCAGTGGTAAGTGAAGCGGCAAAACGATGGAGGTAGAAGAAATTGTTGATCTGAAAGGCGAGCTTGCGTTGCCAGCTCCTCCTCCTGCTTTAAGTGTTGCAATAGCTATCAAGGGAAATAGAAAAAGCAAGTATATGGTTACTTGGGCATTGGACAAGTTCATTCCTGAGGGGATCACAGTGTTCAAGTTGTTACATGTCTCCCCGAGGATTACCACAGTCCCTACAGCTAGTAAGTTTTGCCTCTAGGAATTATTAGTTCGGAGAATACGTTAACGTTTCAAAGAAAACCATTTCATTGCTTGTATGCATATAACAGTTTTCGTATGCATATTGATCTTTATTTTGCTTGTATATACTAACGCATACAGTACTAAAAAATGTTCATAAACTGTTGTGGAGTTGATAATTGTGTCTCAATAATGAAATCGATAGAAATAAATCATGCTTCGTATTTAAAATTTGCATGTAACTATTTCTAGATGAACTCACAATTTAGTAAAGTGAAAATGATGTTATAAAAATTAGAGATCACTGAATTATCAGAATCTCTGACCATCTTTTACTGTTGTCATTCTAGTGGGAAACTCTATTCCTATTTCACAAGTACGAGATGATGTAGCAGCTGCATATAAGAAGGAAATGGAATGGCAGACAAGTAAACTACTGCTTCCTTACAAGAAAATGTGTACTCAGAGAAAGGTAATTTTCCTTTTTGAATCTTATTGTTGCATGAGTATTGAAAATCTAGAAATTCATTTTCTTAATTCTGAATTTTAGGTGCACGTAGATATAACAGTGATTGAATCGGATGATGTAGCGAAAGCAGTAGCAGAGGAGTTAGCAAACTGCACCATCAACAAGCTTGTTATAGGTGCTGCATCTCAAGGCATGTTTACAAGGTATTCATCTACCAGACATTCTTATTACTACTTGTAGGAAAATGGAAAAATGTTTGAATAGCTGGGACTTGAAACCGCTAAGGAAAAGAGATATGATATGACAAGTGAGGGGCAGTCTGTTCTATGTTTGAATCTCCACCGCTATAACCCCGATCACCCATGTTGAAACAAAAAAGAAATATTCATATTTCTGTGATTTTGCTGTATTGTAGATCGATATGCATATATCTTAATTGCTGAAAATAATCCATGTATGAAGTTTCTACCACCGGATAGAGTATCTCAATTAACATATATATCAGAGGAGAAAAATTTAGAGACCATAGAATGAGATGAACATTGACTCATGCATGTCAATCCTTTTTTGAACAAACTGAATAGTTACTTACAGAATTTTTTATTTTTGTAGGAAACTTAAGAATAATGATCTGTCATCAAGAATCTCATTGCGTACTCCAAAGTTTTGTACGGTCTATGCTGTTTCAAAAGGAAAATTGTCATCCATCCGCCCATCTCATCTAGACGGCAATGGAAGCATTAAAGATGACAGCAGTGGCACAAGTTTCTCTAACAACGGTTCATCAAGTTGCAATTCCAGCTCACGTACAGGTAATTGTACTTTGCGCTTGCGCTATATCTTCTTATCGGTGAAGGATAAGGATGCATGTGTATGTGAGAAATAACCATCTATAATACCATAACGAAAAATAGTGTGATTAAAATTTGGTCAACCGGATTTAAAATCTTAGGTTCTACACCGATACTTTTCTCCAGGAACTGGTGTAATCCAATAGAAGTATTAATATATCTATTCTTTTGTTTTTGGAATGCACAGATCCTAGCTCGGTTGCTTCATACTCTTTCTTCCGTTCTGATTCCCTTCCAATGCAACGATTGCAAGCTCTTTCAACCATAAACAAGAACATTCTTCATTCAAGAACAGGTTCCGTAGATAGCAGACCTTCACGTAGCCAGTCTTTGGATATAGATGATGGGAAGGATGCCATGAATTCTCCTCTCAGTAGTTTAGAAGTTGGACACACAGTCAGTCCTAGTTCAAGTTACAAGAGCTTGCTAGTAGATAACCATGATTTCTCTGATCAATCTTCCACCTCAGATGTATTCACCGATTATTCTTCTGAAAGTCAGGTGACTTTTCCATTTTCCTTGGACCTGATATTCTGGTGGACATTAATGGAATTACAAATATTGCCACTGCTGATGGATTATTTGTGCTATGCATGTTATGACATCTTACGTGCATCACTGAAGTTATTTTTGTTTGTAATCATATATGCAGAAAAATATCAACTTTGAGTTAGACAAGCTAAGAATCGAACTGAGACATATTCGAGGGATGTATGCAATGGCTCAGAATGAGGCACTTGATGCTTCTCGAAAGGTTAGTTTTCGCATGCTTCTCCTGAAAAAAATAGATTTGTAATATCTTTTCTCATTGATTCTATTAGAATGTACTATCTTCAAGTTCTTGGATTGTGACTTATTCTAGCTAGGGTGATCCACTTGATATTGAGTTGGCTCTTTGATCCTGCCCCTCGGTTTTTGTTCATATGTTCTATTTTTCTCTGAATTTGGACCATCTAATATTCATATAATTGAAAGTCTGGTCTGATAAGAAGTGAACAGACTAGCCTAGTTCAAAATGATGACAAGCCTGCAAATCCATTCTCTTTCCTTGTAATTCTATAATTTTCAATTCATACAACATAGGCTATTTCTACTTAATATATCTATAGAGTTGGAATTGATTCCCCCCCTTTTCGGACAAACTTCCCATAAAGCTGTTAAATTTCGAACTTGCTTGCATTATCCAAAATGCTTTACTTTTTTATATTGATGCGTTGGAAATTGCCTGCATGTCAGTAAATTCATTGACTGATCGGATAGTAAATTGTAAACAAGCTAGAAATAAGCCCTACAATTATTGTTTGCTTTAGGAGAAAATGTTTCAATTTTCCACTCTACTTAATTCTTTACCCAACTTTTCTAGTATATTAATATATTTCTTGTGCTTATTCTCAGGTGAGCAGTCTCAATAAACGTCAACTAGAGGGAGCAAAACAGCTCCAAGAGATAAGCCTTATGGAGGAGAAAGCCATAGAATCAGCAAGACAAGACAAGGAGAAGTGTGAGGCTGCAAGAAGGGAAGCTGAATATGTGAAGGAATGTGCCGAGAGAGAAGCTTCACAACGAGAAGAGGCAGAGATGAAAGCTGAGCGTGATGCCACAGAAAAAGAAAAGCTTCGGAATGCTCTAGTTGGTCCTGTGCAGCAGTACCAGACAATATCATGGGAAGAGATTGTGTCTGCCACCTCATCATTTTCAGAGAAACTTAGAATTGGAGTGGGAGCTTATGGAACTGTTTATAAGTGTAGTTTGCATCATACAATTGCTGCAGTGAAAGTTCTCCACTCCACGGATAATCACACGACTAAGGAATTCCAGCAGGAGGTACGAAAGTTGTTTTTATAAATCGAATCCATGATATTTCAATTATAATAACTATATCTGATTTCTCATTATTGTGAAGCTCTGCTCTTTGAAGTACCAAGTAATGTTGTCAGGTTCAACATATCACACCATATGGTGGACTGCAATTGTGCTAGAACGATCTATATAATTGAGTCCTTAGAACTCTTCAGCTCAGTACTCCAATTGAATACTTACAATTGTTTTCTATTGATTTTCAGCTTGAAATCTTGAGCAAAATTCGTCACCCGCATTTACTTATCCTTATTGGTGCATGTCTGGATCATGGCTGCCTTGTTTATGAGTATATGGAGAATGGTAGCTTAGAGGATAGGTTATACCGGAAGGACAATACTCCGGCCATTCCATGGTTTGAGAGATACAGAATTGCTTGGGAAGTAGCCTCGGCTCTGGTTTTCCTTCACAATTCAAAGCCAAAACCAATCATCCATCGTGATCTGAAGCCTGCAAACATCTTGCTTGATCATAATTTAGTGAGCAAGATTGGTGATGTTGGTCTCTCCACTAAGATGAATTCAGACACTTCCTTTGTATCCACTACATACAGAGAAACGGGGCCAGTCGGAACACTCTGCTATATAGATCCTGAGTATCAAAGAACTGGAATAATTTCTCAAAAATCCGATGTTTATGCTTTTGGGATGGTAATTTTACAGTTGCTGACTGCCAAACCAGCAATAGCACTAGCCCACATTGTGGAAACAGCAGTTGAAGAGGATAACTTAATGAATATTTTAGATTCACAAGCCGGGAATTGGCCAATTAAAGAGACAAAGGAACTAGCTGTCTTGGGACTAAGCTGTGCAGAGCTTCGACGTAAGGACAGGCCTGACTTAAAAGATCAAGTACTTCCTGCACTACAGAGATTGAAGGATGTTGCTTATAGAGCCCGGGATTCAGTTTCGAATATTCAACCGGCTCCTCCTAACCACTTCATATGCCCAATACTTAAGGTATGCCAGCTTCCAATAAACATTGTTCTTGTTCCTTTGGCTCCGATCATTTTCGTATAATGCTTTTCGAATTTTTTCTTTATGGCAATTTTCTATTGTTTTGAATCTTAATGTTAACGTTATATATACAGGATGTGATGAACGAACCTTGTGTTTCTGCGGATGGATACACGTATGACCGCAAAGCAATTCAGGAATGGCTTGAAGAGAACGATAAATCGCCAATGACAAATCTACCATTGCCAAACAAGAATCTTTTACCAAATTACACCCTTCTTTCTGCTATCATGGAATGGAAGTCCAAACAAAATTAACATTTCGCCTCTCCATTCATACTTCAGGTTAACGCCAAGTCTCACGGGAATGAAAAACTGTGTCGCATTGCATTTGGTAGTTCAGTTTTGATGCGGGTTGTGTTTTAAGAGCAAGAGGCTCCCGTGTGCCCGGCGAACTGAAATCATGTCACGAAGCGTGAGACCATCGCATGATTGTTCAAACATGCCACACCGTATGATATGATTTCAGTGAGCAGGCATAGTGCACCGGGTGTCCGAGATAGGAAAGATATGGAGTTGTACATACATAATGTGAAACTGTAAAAAGACTATAAATTGCTACATCTGAGGGGTTTGATATGAGATTAAACCAAATTTGTACAACTGTTTACTGACTTTTGTTTAGGACCTACCGGGATCAAGCACTATATGGGCGTTGAGAAAACTCGGACCATATGCTTGTAACTTGTAAGATGCATAAAGTAGTACTCGAACCATTGGACCTGAACATGATGATAGTTGGGCTCTATAGATAGTGATTCACTATACAAGTTGGACCATCTATGAAAGATAAGGTTCAATCCATGGTCCAGCCACCAACATCTTCAATGAGTCAGACCTGACAAAGGACATATCTCTTTGGATGTATTTTTTATAATTTAGAGACCACGAGAATTACATATAAACTCTGTAAACATATCAAATATGGCATTTCCAAATAAATTAGGGACCAAATTGATCATTACCCTTACCTCTAAAAACTAAATAGGACTTGTGTTCAAATCCATAGCCATGTGGTTCTCACTTTCCCTTCACATTCGGGAAGAGAATTAAGTTTCAATTTTGTCTATAAAATTATATAATGCGGTGAGACCCCTCCTTTATTGTGGGAGTTGTTTTTCGGACATTGTTTGTAGCATTTGATTTGGCCAAGTCAATCAATCAAGTTCCGATAGACCCCTAACCTGACTTCTATAAAACTTTTAAAAATATATATTAAAAAAAAAATCGATCAAATAGATGATGTGCATTTATTTTATTTTGTAGGTTCAGCTATTATACAGGATCAATATAGCTGCTGCCAGCTGGATAAATTTCTAATCTTTAGATTTCAATCCAATGGTGTATAAAAATTAAGGATTTGAAAATTAAAACAAAAATAAACCAATTCTATCTTACATAACTATCCATTAACGATACAATTCCTATATTTGTAACTAAACCCTTATTTCATACTTAGACATTAAAATTTAATACCACAATCGTTCTTCTTTAATCTTTAATGACATTTTCATAATTAAATCAACAAATGTTTTTGAATGATTAATATTTTGCAACTAAAACAATGATTGGATGTAGCACCACCAAAGTGGTGACTGTATTTAATGTAGCCCATTTGTATAATTGTACTGAGGCTTTCCGAGAATTTGATTTTACATTTGAAATGATAAATATAAAATAAAAACAAATTAAAAAAGTACACAACCACACCAATAACACAACCACACCAATGGTTGAGTGGTTGTGCACCTCTCCTTCTATATTTACAATGAAGGTTCGAATCTCATCTTGCTCATAAACAAGCAAATGAAAGACGACCCTTCTCTAGGTTACGGCAGTAACTATCCAAATCAGATAACTACTTCCATAATCAATATAGAGGGTGCGGTGCACAACCGCTTAATCAAAAATTTGAAAAAATAAACTTTTAATTGCTTTTGTATTAAACTTGAAAAAACAAGTTACTTAAAAGAACAAATCTCCATAAAATCAGAAACAATCAAATCACTGACAGACGACGAGCAATGTCTAATTTATAAAGTAACGATAATAATTGTAATAATAAAATGATTGCTACTATTGGGAGCAAAAAATCCCAAACAGTAACAGAACAAAAACTTGAAAGTTGAAAACTCAGAATTCGAACCAAAATATTTGAAACCAGCAAAATTGTCAAAGACAAAACTTCCCTAATTCACCAAGTAAAAAAGCTCAAGCCTTGAGCCTTCCATAAAACTTTGACTTCTCCTGTGTTGTTTGGAAACGACCATGGCCGAACTTGGAGGACGTATCAATGAACTTGAGCTTAATATCCTCCAATGCCAACCTAGATGTCTGGTTCAACAATGACTGTCTCAAGGTCACAACACGCTTCTTAGGTCCGACACAGCAACCCTTGATCAACAGGTAATCTTCTTTCACAACACCGTAATGGGGGAATCCTCCCATAGGTGTAATATCCTTCTCCGTCCTGGTCAACACAAAATTCCAAAAGAAAGTGTCATTTGAAGAAACCTACTAATGAACGAGAGCTTGAAAAACAAGGGATGATAACAAAAATACCAACCTGTCATATTCAGTCATAGCAGAATGGGACTCCTGGCCAGACTTCCCAAGCTTGTAAATTTTCTTGTTCAACTCAGTACGGTGATGGTAACCATTCTGCCCGGCCCTGGCAACAGTATAGGAAACCCTAGCTGGATGCCAGGCACCGATACAAGCTACCTTGCGCAGACCACGGTGAGTCTTGCGAGGGAGACGAGTGACACCCCAACGAGTGACCACACCCTCGTATCCCTTACCCTTGGTAACACCTATGATGTCAATCATTTCATCTTTCTGGAACACGGCATCAATTGGAATCTGCTTCTCAAAGAAACTATAAGCATACTCGACCTTCTTAGCAACATCTCCGCCATTCACCTGGATTTCCATTAAATGGGCTTTCTTCTGCTTCAGTCCAGGCATTTTCCTAATCTACAAAATCAAACAAAGAACTGAATTAATGAAATTGAAAGATACAAATTCTCAAAAATTATACATCACAGCATCAAAAACAAGTACCAAAAACTTGCTCAAGTACAAATACTGGGAAAGTATTGCCTCTATAACTTGTACACATCATTTTTAGACATCTAAAGGAAGATCAGAATATCAGATCACTGTTGGGTTCTGAGATCTTATTATTATGAGTGAACACAAAATATTAGAAAAATGAAATTAGAAAAGAGAAGAATACCTGGGTGTGGGCCAAAACACGAATGATAGTACAGTATTTCTTCATCTTCTCCAGCTGAGACTCGATGTCTTTTTTCCCCTCCTCAGTTTCAAACTTCTTAGAGTACTTGGTAAAAGCCTTCTTCTTAGATTTACACCAGTTCTTGTAGAACCTCCTCTTCACCTCCTCGTTGAGATGTTGGGCCCAGACAGTGCAAAGAGAACGAAGACCTCGTGGTGTCTTCACATAACCAACAACTCCAACAACCACAATGGGTGGAGTTTCAATAATAGTTACTGCTTCACATGTTTCCTTCTTGTGGAGCTCTGAAAGATAAGGATTAAATGGTATGACATTCAAGCGAACATTCAGATACAGAAAATAACTAAACTAAAAAATTTCTTCCCATTCAATTCCTCCTCTAAATTTCTTTGAAACGATTAAATTGTAACAAGGCAAACAAGTTTGAAGATGAACAAGATAAGAAAGCAAACTCACTTGATCCTGGTTTCTCAACATCTCTGACAATGTGGGTCATCCCAGCTTTGTATCCCAAGAAAGCAGTTAACCTGCATGGTTTTGTGGGATCGTCTTTGGGGAAGGCCTTCACTGCAAAAACCAGGAACAGAGAATCACAAAGAAGAAACTAATCACAACTACAAAATTAAAACATGAACAAAGCTATATAGCACAATCTCTGCATACAAGCCAGGTTAAACATATATATGAAGGCAAAGCTTTTTGGCAATGGTTTGGGTAAGAGTCATCTCACAGAAGCACGAATAAAAGGGATATAAAAGCTTTTTGTCAATGGTTTGGGTAAGAGTCATCTCACAGAAGCATGGAAAAAGGGATATAGTCGCAAAACATTCAAATTACAACTTCAACAAAAAACAATTATCCTACAATACACTGAATTTGTCAAGATTTGTGGACTGACAAAGTTAGTAATTCAGTATTAACCACAAGTTATGGTACACCAAAAAGCGCACTTATATGAATTGATCTTGAGGTAATAAGACATTAAATGTTTATCCTTCAGACAAATGTTAAATATCAAATTAAGAAATACAACAAGAGCATCAATCCAGTATCATATATTATATGCGTATTCAAGTACCACCACAACAAGCAAATCAGATATAAGTTTTGTAATCATTTTTCATTTAGCATGGATGACCATTATATCTATATAGGCAAGAATTAAAGAGATTATCTTTATCTAAAAGGAAATGAAGGCTTATATACTATGTTCAAAGGCAAATCTAACTTGAAAAAAACAAACAAAAATTGGTTTGAAGTTAATCAATGGGTATTAAGGGAATACAAACTCCATCACAATCACAAGGAAGTTTTCCATGCCATGACAAATTTAATAACACGGTATTAAAGTATACCAACTTCATCACTTAATTTCTAAAGCATAAGATATAGCAAAATCACAATGGCCAATGGGATACTGTACTTGAAAATCATTATTCGAGTTTTCATAGAATTCATAGGGAATTCAGGTTGTGTCATCTTAACTAAACATATTACAACTGCATTGCTAGAGAATGTAAGCAAACAAATCCTTGATAATTAATAAATAATGAATTGAGTAGCAATAAAAACCTTTTCCTCTATGCCGGGCAGCTCTTTTTCTTGGGAGAAACCCCAAAGAGCCATGTCTTGGGTGTTCAAACTTACGATGAGACATCCTCTAACTGCCAAACTCAATGTTAATTCGTTCTAATAAGAATAGAGTTTAAGTTTACAAATGATACCAAATAAGCATAAAGTACACAACAACACTAATAAAAAGATCAATTACACATAGATTTCACTCATTAAATATCAAAAATAAAAATATTTAAAACATTGAACAACATGATTAAGCAAAACAATATACATTTTGAAAATTATAGAACACACCTCAGAAATTCAAGATAATTAATGGTCATAAAATGTAGCAACATAGATAACAATCATTAAGTACAAAAACCCAGGAAGTTAAAATTTTGAAAAATAATGAAGGAAAAAGTTTTCCATAGAAACCATAAATAATAAATAAGAACACTGAACGGATAAAAAAAAAATAAAAACCATTTTCACTTTAATTTTTAAAGTCCAAATGAATATTCACAATTAGTTGATAAATAACTTTTAGAAACATAAATGGTCCATTTAATAGAAAAAATTAATTTAAATATCATGAAAATATACATTTGATATGTTTAATGGTCCATTTATTATTTTGGACCCAAACTATATAGTACCATCAAAATTTTCAGATAAGTATATAACTTCAATTGATTTTATGAAAACTACCAATACAATAATCATTTATTAAACCAAAATGATGTACAAAATTTCCAAATTTAAGAAAATAAAACACATTTGAATGAATGAAACACTTTGAAATATAAAGAAAATTTACATATATAATATGACCTTGCAAAGAAAACAGCAGATGATAGAGACAATCTCTAGCAGATGATCAGAATCGGTCCCCAACCAAAGGCCTATGGCAAATCAGAGTTATGCCAATTCTCGAGCTCATTGGTATTCCTTTCCAAACACCCTTTAAAAAGGGTATTGGCAAAAAAAAAAAGCCCTTTTTTGAGACTCCAGCCTTGATTATTAATCTCACAAAACTCTTGTGGGGGTTCCAAATCAAATCATCCAACAAGAGATCCCTCAACACCACCTTGGTTTTATTGACAAGTACACTATAAATCATTTTCAGAATACAATATATACATGTCAAATTAAAAAATTAGAAGACTATCATGGATTTTGAGCTAAAACGAATCAACAAAAACACAATATATGTGTATATAAACAACTGCAAAACTATAATGGATTTTGAGCAAAAACAAATCAACAAAAATTCTAAAGACCCTTTTTAAAATACATAATTTAAACATGTATTTATATATACAAGTACAAAACTATTATGGATTTTGAACTATAAGAAATCAACAAAACTACATAACCAGCATGAATCATTTAAAAATATGCAAGAAAACTCAAAACTACAACAAAAATAAATATTATATTACATAAAATCACAAAACTACCATGATTTTGAGCTCAAACAAATCAAACATCAGATCTGTTATAAAAAAAAAAAAAAGAAAAAAAAAAAGCAGCCTATCAATTCAAACAACAAACCTATAAACATAGATGAGATAATTATATACATAGAGAGAGAGATGGGATTTCAAAGCAGAAAGTGGGTTAATTGAAAGAAATGTACCTCCGGTGTTTAACAGAAAATGAGAACTGCTGCTGCTGCTGCGATTGTTTACAGTCTGCGGGTGTAAAACCCTAGTATGGCATTTTTATAGTGGTGTTGGTAGAATTTCAACGGCTAGGATTGTTTTCGTGGGTTGGAAATTGACCTAAACTTTTTTTTTAATGCGGTTCCTTTGCGGGTCTAATGGGTACCCGGTCCGGAAACATAACTGATCCGCAATTAAGATTAATGATGGGGTTTACTAATCACAAGCACAACCAAACCCCATTTAGAAAATTACAAATATATATATATATATATATATACGGAAATTATCCTATCAGTGCATCCTGATATAATTATTTAAGGATATTGAATGTGAGCCACTCGTTTTACATACTTTGACTTGGCATGTATGCACTTGTCAAATCACTGTTATAAATGAGTGACTCACATTCAATATCCTGATAAAGTTATATCATGATGCACTGATAGGATCGGGACCGTATATATATATATATATATATATATATATATATATATATAGGGATCCCATATAATTGCAGGACGAGCCACATGTTTTATTAAAAGATTGATTTTTTTTTTAACAAACACTTGAACTTAAAAAAAACATGCACCTGATGGGAACCTCCCTATATATATATATATATATATATATATATATATATATATATATATATAATGAGTCTCTCATGAGGGATTCCTTATTTTAATTTTGGTAAAGATCTTAATGAAAATACATCGATTTTAATGAATTTTGATCTAAATTTTTTAGTAGATAATGAGTTCATTGAAATCTACCTATAAACAAAATTTGAGAATTTTTCGAATACTATAACTATTTTTCTTAAATTTTCCTATATTTCACCTATTTTCCAATGCCTTCATATTTAACAAAGTTTGAATAAATAGTTTTAGTACTCGGAAAATTCTCAAATTTTGTTCATATGTAGATTTCATTGAACTCTTCATCCACAAAAAAATTCAGATTAAAATTCATTAAAGTCGATGTGTTTTTATCATAAATTAAAATAAGGGATATCTTATAAGAGACTCACTGTATATATATGGTGGTTCGTCATGAAATTATAAAGTAAGGATAATGACACACAGCCACACATTCGCATTGTGTGTGTGCTTTGTTACTTTTATGTTCTGTGAATTCAATTGTAAGAATTTGGTTGGATTTTTATAGAAAAAGCAAGTATATTGTTGCTTGGGCATTGAAGTAGTTCATTCCTAAGGGAATCATAGTGTTCAAGTTGTTACATGTCTCCACAAGGATTACTGCAGTCCCTACTCCCAACAGGTAGTAAGTTTTGCCTCTGCGAATTATTAGTTTCTGAGAATACGTTAACTTTTTATCGAAAACCATTTTCGTTGCTCATATGCATAACAGTAGATCAGACATGTTCAGTTATTTCTGTATGGCGTATATTTTAATTTAGTGCCTTATTTTGCTGCAATTATTATAAAATTCATTGTGCCTGCTCTGAGTAAATTGCAGATTTTCATTATGCGTGGCTATACTAATGCTTATAGTACTAAAAATGTTCACAATCTGTTGTGGAGTTGATAATTGTGTCTCAATAATGAAATCGATTGAAAGAAATCATGCTTCGTATTTAAAATTTGCACGTAACTATTTCTAGAGATGAATTCACAATCTAGTAAAGTGAAAATGATGTTATAAAAGTTAGAGATCCCTGAAGTATCAGAAAAGAGATCACAATTTAGCAAGTAAAAACTACAACATTTTGGTGCTCTCTCAAACATTTTTATTACTACTTGTAGGAAAATGGAAAATGTTTGAACAGCTGGGACTGGAAACCGCTAAGGAAAAGAGATATGATATAACAGGTGAAGGGTTGTATGTTCTATGTTTGAATCTCCACCACTATAACCCAGCACATCCAGGTGAAGGGTTGTCTTTTCTTTTGTTGGAATGCACAGATCTTGGCTTGGTTACTTCATACTCTCACTTCCATTCTGCTTCCCTTCCAATGCAACGATGTCAAGCTCTTTCAACCATAAACAATAACTTTCTTTATTCAAGAACAGGCTCCGTAGATACCAGACATTCACGTGGCCAGTCTTTGGATATTAATGATGGGAAAGTCCGGAAGGATGCCATGAATTCTTGTCTCAGCAGTTTAGAAGTTGGACACACAGTCAATCGAAGTTCAAGTTTACTAAAAGAAGTATTGTATTGTCTTTCAGTTGAATAGTCAGACGCCGATATGACATCTTACATGCATCACTGAAGTTATTTTTGTTTGTAATCATATATGCAGTAAATATCAACTTCGAGTTAGAAAAGCTGAGAATTAAACTGAGACATACTCGAGGGATATATGCAATGGCTCAGAATGAGGCACTTGATGCTTCTCGAAAGGTTAGTTTTCGTGTGCTTCTCCTGGAAAAAAAAAATAAAATTGTAATATCTTTTCTCAAATTCCCATTGATTCTACGAGAATGTAGTTTCTTCAGGTTCTTGTATTGTGACTCATTCTAGCTAGGGTGATCCACTTGATATTTAGTCCTTCCTTCATCCCTCTCTTGTTCTTAGTTCCAGGATCTGTTTATTTCTGCCCCTCGGGTTCTGTTCATATTTTCTAATGAGTCTGAATTCGAACCATCTAATCTTCAATTACTTGAAACTCTGGTCTGATAAGAAGTGAACTGACTAGCATAGTTTAAAATGATGACAAGCCTGAATATCCATTCTTGTTCCTTGTAATTCTAGAATTCTCAATTCATACATGATTCAACGTAGGCTATTTCTACTTTTTTTTTTTTTTTTTTTCCGACAATATTTATAATCCGGGACCAGGTTTTTTTTTTATAAAGCTTTTGTCATTGGTTACATTTGCCCAAACCCCAAACTTGTCCATCTACCGGTTAAGCTACGCCCCTGTTGGCTAGGCTATTTCTACTTAATATATCTATATCCATCAAATTTCATACTAACGTATGCTTACATTATCCAAAATGCTTAACTTTTTCTGCATTGATGTGTTGGAAATTATAGATGGGCCTATTGGGCTCTATAGGTTCAACATATCACACCGTATGGTGGACTGCAATTGTGCTAGAATAATCTATATAATGTAGTCCTTGGAAGTTGAACTCTTCAGCCCAGGACTTTAATTGAATATTAATTGAGTACTTAATGCTCATTTAGAAGAGCTTGTCTACTAGCTGAAAGAGCTTTTTTAATAAAAAAAAACTCTTTAAAAAAAAATTGTGTCGTTTAGTTGTCACTCAGTAGAGCTTTTTGGCAATTAAAAAAGTTGTTTTATGTCTACTAGGAGAAACTCAAATTTTAAGCCTTTTCAAGTAGATCTTTTTGAGTTTTTTTTAATAACACTAAAATGTCTAATATAACCCTATCATTTAAAATAGTTTTTGAATATTTTTGTAATCCTAACATTTAAAAAAACTTTTTCTAATTGATAACAAAACGACCAACATCTTCCCATTAAGAGCTCTACTTATAGAAGGTCTATTTTTAAAGATCTACCCCTAAAAGATATACTCGAATAAGCTCTTCCAAACAGGCTCTTATAATTGTTTGCTATTAAAGACGTGAGGGACTTTAATTGTTTGCCTATAGAGCCCAATAGGCCCATCTATAATCTGTTTATTTTTAATATATATATATATAATAATAATCCATTATTTGGGAAATGGACCTGTATAGTATAGACATAAGGGGCAAACCACTGGGTCAACCTTGTCTTGTTAACTGTTTGTCAACTTTTAATGATCATTAAGCTTAACAAAAGAGTGGGCCTATTGGGCCTAAATATGATGATAGTTGGGCTATATAGATAGGATTCACTATACAAGTTGGACCACTACAAAAGAAAAGGTTGAATCCATGGTCCAGCCACCAACATCATCAATGAGTCAGACTTGACAAAGGGCATATCTTTTTAGACTGTGAAAATTAAATTGGATAATCAAATCAATTATTAAATCTATCACTTGAAAATCATCCCTGCACGTCCATTGTTCCTTGAATTTATTCAGTAATGCTATTTTTACCTAAATTTGGTGTCCAGATCTGGTGTCCAAATGATATGGCACCACTATAATCTATTCACTTAAATTGTATTAGATTTACATTATTTAGATGAATGGATTATAATGATGCCACATCCCACATCATTTTGACACCAAATTTGGATACCAAATTTAGGTAAAGTAACATTACTTGAATTTATTTACCTGCTTTATTTTGACATATTCTATAATGGATTTAGATTTGGTTTTGGTTTTGGATTTGGATTTAGGATGTGTACATGCACCTTAGATCCGAAAATGTTTTTTTTTTTTTTTTTTTTTTTTTTTTTGTGTTAATGGATTTGAGGTGGTGTTGTTTGATAATCAATCAAGATCCACCGACCAAGAAGAGGAGGTGGCGGTGACATGAGTTGATTAGGTTAATAATATTTAATGAATTCAACAAGAAGTTATGAGCTATAACTTTGACATTTGAACCAATTTTAAAAGAAAAGAGTGGTGAGATAATAAATTGCGAGAATAAAAGAATTATATAATAAATGAAATGGAAAATGTAGATTCTTGATATTATGTGTAAATAAATAGAAGTAAAATTTTTATATTTGTGTTTATTTTTGATATTACATTTTTGATAGCATGTTGTGTATGAATATTAGAAGAGATCTTCAATAAATTCTAAATTAAAAATTTATTTGTTTGAAATCAATTCTGATTCTCTCTTTAAGCTAATTAATAGAATTTGATGTTTCCTTGAATAAGAATAAATTATCAACACGAAAAATCCATTTAGAAAATAAAATGATTATATTTTTAAAAAAATAAAAAAATCTAATGTCAAACGAGTTAAATCCATTAAAACCTAACAAGATCAAACTTTTAACGTTAATGTGAAAGATGACATCAAAAAGAATATGATTGTATGATACATAATACGATTATGTTAATGTCGTCTTTATATATAAAAACATTGCTTGGGTACTGACTGATCAATATCCAAGTTACTGACCCCATCAATGAGGTGTTGCCAACTTGCCGCATGGTTTTTTTTTTTTTCTTAAAATGTAAGAAAATAAATGTAAAAAAATGAAAGAAAAAATCCAAGTAACAATACTCTATTGGTGAGGTCAATACCTTAGGTAATGACCCATGCAATTTACTATATATAAATTTATAAAAAAAATTGAAACATTGTATTACATGACACTCATTTTGTCTCTTTTGTTAACATTGACATTAGAAAAAGACTTAAATTGTAGTAACATAAACATGCTTATATTAAAAAAAGTTGTCTATTACAATGACGTGTGTCTCAAGTCTCAACATTTTAATCCTAAAATCAATTCCTTTCTCCACCAATTGCCTCCATTTATGCACCACCCCCTCAATCTCCACCTACCACTGTAATCAAATCCAAAAAATAAATAAAAAGGACCCCACACGATTTCGCCACGTCACTTTCATGAAACCACCCACTCACATCTCGCCACGTCATCCAAACCCAACACAAAACAAACAAAAACCCGAAACCCGAAACCCGAAACGTTTCTCAATTATAAAAGGGTGGTTACTTGGCTAAGCTTCACTCGCACGTCAACTCTGTCTTGGTTTCCCCTTCATAGAAAACTTGTTTACTATTCAATACTAAAAGTCTCTCCTTCTCCTTCCATTTCTTTTCCTTCACATTTCACAAACCAACCTGGCTTTCCTTTCTAAAAAAAAAAACTCTTCTTTTCTTCAGATTCCCATCTTCTCATACATACATATATATATATATATA
Source organism: Acer saccharum (assembly GCA_030490815.1). Taxonomy (NCBI): domain Eukaryota; kingdom Viridiplantae; phylum Streptophyta; class Magnoliopsida; order Sapindales; family Sapindaceae; genus Acer; species Acer saccharum. Next base: position 57,763,284 of record CM059866.1, on the reverse strand, counting down.
TATAAATATATCAATCAAGGATTGTGTTTTTTTTCTTATATAGATTTTTAAATTTTGCCCACATAATCGACGTCAATGAATTTCGTGAGATTTCTTTGTTTGTTCTTCTTGTTTTCATTCACTTTCTCTCACGAGACATTAAACCCTCATATACTTCCAAGGCCTCTGATTCTCGAGTACCCAGATAACACAATCGAGACCCGATTGAAGGAGCTCGATGAGGAGGTCAAATTACTGTGTACGAGCTGGAGATTCACGGTAGAGGCCAACAATTTAGGTCCCTGGAAGACGATCCCTCGTGAGTGTGTTGAGTACGTGAAGGATTACGTGATGGGTCGTGGTTACAGAATCGATCTCGAGAGGGTCTCGAACGAGGCTGGGGTTTATGCGAAGAGTGTTCAATTGAGTAGTGATGGTAAAGACGCGTGGGTTTTCGATATTGATGAGACTCTCTTGTCGAATCTTCCTTATTATCAAGAACACGGTTATGGGTGAGTCTTCGTTTTCGATTATTTTTAGTTTTTACCTTTTTCGTTAGTTTTTTTAAGCTTTTTGACTGTTGATGTATAGAAATTGGACTTTATTTCACTGTTTGGATTGATTAGGTGGCATTTTATGATTAGATTCCAGAATATAGTAAAAGATACTATTCAGAATTTTGTTTTTTGTCCTAATCTAATCAGTTTAAATCAACTATTTGGATTAGTGAGGTTTTTTTTTTTGAAATCAAAATAAGGCAAAACATATGATTTTCTATTATGTGTTGTACTAATTCTATTCAATTGTATAATTCAAGTTTATTGGACTGATGATTTTTTGTTGAATTTGATGTTTTGCTTTCGCGGATTACTGATGGGAATTCTATTGGAAATTTGTAGTTCGGAGATTTTTGATTCAGTGGAGTTTGATAAGTGGGTTGAAAAGGCCAATGCACCAGCTATAGAGTCCAGTCTTAAACTCTATGAAGAGGTTTTGGGATTGGGATTTAAGGTTTTCTTGCTGACTGGTCGAAGCGAGAAGCACAGGAGTATCACTGTTGATAATTTGAATAATGCTGGCTTTCAGAAGTGGGACAAACTCATTTTGAGGTGAGTTATTGGTTCTTTTTTGATCGACAAAGTGAAAATTTCAACTTATAATACCGCTTCAATACGTTTGCTATATATATATTGCTTACTTTTTCACTAGAATTGCACACAGTTTTGATATTGTTAGTAGGCATATTGTGTGCAACTTGTTTTGGAGTTTTCTTATGCATCTTTGGACTTTGGCGATTGGATAAGCCTAAAATTATCACTTACGATAATTTTGTTTTGCATTAGCCGCTGATAGTATGTATAATTATTTCTAGATAGAGGGTATGCGTTGCTATTTTTTGAATAGTTAGCATTAGATGTTGAAGTCTCAAGAATGGTGGTATTTTGTCATATAAGTTGTTCTTCATTATTTGTACTTCAACTCAAAGCCCTTTCTCATGTGGGCATGGTTCTTGGCTTTCTTGCAATGAGTGCATATTTGTTTTACTTTAGGGCCTTATAAAATGCTCTCCTTGCTTACTTATATTATTTATTGATAAGTTGTAAATTTTATGACTTGTTTTTTGCGTGGACTGGCATAGTGGCATCTGACACTACACGGGAGAAATCATGTTTGTTTATATTAGCTTTATGTGGACGGACTGCTGCTTGTGTTTTTGTATCCCTTCTCTTCCTGTGATAGCCTTCTTGAGTTGGGGTGAAAGGGGTAGAGTTCTTTGAATTTGTATTGTGTTTGAGCGCTGAGAGAAAGCGATGGATGTTAGGGGAAAAGAGCGACTATATTGCCTTCTTAGGAAAATGTTAGGGGTTAATTTGTCAATTACGTTCCTATTTCCTTGCGATTTGTAGGCTTCCTGTTTTTGTTATCAGAACAGGTTGCAAGATTGCATTTCCAACTTCTAGAAAATTTAAGGATTGCCCTGTGTTACCATAGTTGAGAGGCTGCTTTAACCAAAGTTTCTACCCTTTTGATTGATCTTTGATATGCTAAAAATTGAAAGATAGTTTCATATCTGGGTAGTCCGGGTCAATGGCAGCTGAAGTATGATTGATCTTATTTCCGATGGTCAATCTGCCTTTCTGCTCATAGTTTGTCTCCAATTTACTCATAGTTTTCGGCACTGTTTATATATGATTTATAGATGGACAAACCTTTGATTTCTAAATACGAAAAAGTTCTATGATTTATATCTCAAATTTTCTTCATTTTTCTCTGCTGTTGTTTCTTTTCCCTTTATTCTGCTTCTATTGGTTTTTGATCTCCAACTAAGTCCTTGGTTTTTCATTACCTTGCAGATCCTCTGAGGACCATGGGAAACTGGCAACAATTTACAAGTCAGAAAGGAGGAGTGAGATGACCAGGGAAGGATACAGAATTCATGGGAACTCCGGAGACCAATGGAGCGACTTGTTAGGTTTCTCGATGTCCAATCGCTCGTTTAAGGTCCCGAATCCCATGTATTATATCCCCTGATGGTTTTACCATCATTTGCAGTAAATAAATTCTTAGAATACAGGATCATGTTCTTATAACTTGTACAGTCCTTCAAACACATATAATATCATACCAATTAATTTATGTTACCGTACACATTCTAGTGTAAAATGTATTGATTTTAACAAAAATGAATCAAATTAAAATTTACTGAAGTTCTTGAACTTTTCTATTTCTATGCGATTACACCGGAGTAATGTATGAATTTTCACAGAAGTTCGTCATTCGCCATCTTTGCTCATTAAATTGCAAAGCGTGGAGAGATTTTTCCCTTGTTGTAGGAGTTGCAGTTTGGATCGTGCTTATAGCAGTTGACCTTGTCGGGTCTTGACAAGACCCTTAATCCGATTGTTGTCGTATTTCAATATAAATATAAACATTGGCTAATGAAGATGGGCTTCAATTGGGACAAGTTGTGGGGGACTTTTACTGATATGGATTGTTATATAATGAAGTATTAAAAAAAAGAGGACCACGGTTATAGAATTATTCCCAGTTCTGCATTAAGACACCCAGTACCTGTTTTGTGCTTCTACATCTGTATTGGTCCCTGGTTGGGCTTGTGCCAACAAACAAGGCATGTTTTTGATCCATTTTTAAAGTACTTTTATGGAGTCTAATTATTAGTATTTCGGATAATTTTAAAAAACACTTCTAAATAGTTAACAGTTGAATTACTTTGTAAGAAAGTTATTGATAGAGGTATGGAGTTGAGATCTCATATTCTCTCATTCATATTAAGTTTGAGATGATTTGGTTTCATTTTGTATAATTTTTTTTAATTTTTTTTTAAATGATCTCTAGAAAGGAAACTCGAATGGGTGGATATAATGTGCCCGTCTCAATGTCCCACTCGCATTGCGTCATCTCATTTGACATGGGTTCAAAATGTGATTGGCTTCCTACGCAATGTATATGGGTGGAGTGGACAGATTACTCAACCCAAAGTAGATTTTCTTTTCAAGAAGATAATGAAATTGGTATATATATATATTAATGTTCATATCGGTGCGTACCGATATAACTTCATCAGTGCATTAGATATGGACTATTAGATTTACATACTTTGATTCAAAGTGTATGCACTTGTCAAAACTTCTCCATAATCAGTGGTCTATATGCATTGGTACTGATGTAGGTACATCAATGCGCACTGACTAGAACGGGACCGTATATATATATATATATATATATATATATACAGTCTTTCTATTATCAGTTCGAATTGACAAAAGTTATATCAGTTCCTTGTATGTGGGCCACTGGATTTAAATACTTTGACTGACAAATACATACAGCCAAGTCAAAGTATTTAAATCTAATGGCCCACATGCAAATAATTAATATAACTTTTGTCAGTTCGAACTAATAATAGAATTTCTGTATATATATATATATTCTATTGTCAGTTCGAACTGATATAAAATATATGAGTAATACTAGACGTCCCAATTTTTTTTTCCAAATTCTGCCCCAAATGATGAGGCACGTGAGTTGTCAGCATCTTATAAATCATGAGATTATATGGTAATTGATATGATATTGACGTCTCATGTGCCACATCATTTGGGACAGAATTAGGGAAAAAAAATTGGGACGTTTAGTATTACTCAAAATATATCAGTTCATTACATGTGGGTCATTTGATTTAAATGCTTTGACTTTGTTGTATACACTTGTCAGTGCATCTTTTAAATCCAATGACCTACATGCAAGGAACTGATATATTTTATATCAGTTCTGATAATAGAAAAACTATATATATAACTTCATTAGTGCATTGGATATAGACCATTAGATTTACATATTTTGATTCAAAGTGTATGCACTTGTCAAAACTTCTCCATAATCAATGGTCTATTTACATTGGTATTGATGTAGTTACATCAGTGCGTACTGAGATGAACGGGACTCTCTGTGTGTGTGTATATATATATATATATATATATATATATATATAATTTAATGGCTATTCAAAAACTTTGGACATTTTTAAGTTTTCTCCACATCAGCGACCAAATCTTTTTTTTCTTTTTTTTGGGAGTTAAGATTCATGTGATGTCATTTGAATTGTAATATTTGGATTCATGTGATGCCATTATAATTATAATATTGCAAATAATACTAAAGAAATGAATCAATTCAACTAATTGGTAATGACTTTTGTTTAATAAGATATTGTTGGGAGATAATTTGGTTAGATGGCATGTTCCATTAGTGCATGTGCTTTTGTATAATTGTATCTCAATGACTTTTTCTCCCTTTTGTAATTATAATACTTTACCAAAATTTCTATGATACTACAGCTAATATATATCAAAATTAAATCTTCCATTATTCTAATTTTCTAGCGAAATACAACTGTTCTTCAATTATTTTGTTATTTTAATGATTTTTTTTTGTTTAATATGATAATATATATACAATTCTTGACATCGTATAAGGGATTTTTGTTTTGAGTCCATTTGTCTTGGAGTATTTTTAAATTATAACCTTTCGAGGTCCTAAAATAAACCAGGGCTAATAAGAAAGAAAATCAAACTTCAAGTCAAAAAGAAATATAATTGAAGTCAGATAGTTGTTAGTTAGAATACAATAAATTTCATTAAAATCCAAACAATTCGATATCAATGAGTTAGTAAATTTTTGGTGGTTGAGGGTAATAGACTGATGGTAACTACACCTCTCAACGAAATTGAGAACACAAGATCGAATTCCCTCATCCTAAGTAAAAAAAAAGTTCTTAATTTTTTACCGTAATTTAATTCCATCTGTTTCAAATACTTTAAATTAGATTAGATGACACAAATTTGCATGTGTTTTACTTAAAATGTATAGTATTCAACAAATGTCTTTGATTAGATTGGTACCCCTACCATTAATTAATCAAAATCAAACTTAACATTTGATCTTAAACAGGTGAAATTGCCCTTGTTAAAACTAATTCGTTTTAACAAATTAAAAAGGGAAATACCACCAACGGTGGAGTACTTTTGATTTCCTTCGCAAAAGGAGGAGATCGACTATCTTCTCTTGTCAAAGAGAAGAAAATCGATTAATGATCTATTCCATGGAGGTAGAGATGCATATTTTCCCCCGATCCCCAAATCCCCACGACCCCATCCCCATTTGGAGATTTTTTCCATCCTCATTTCCTATTTTTCCCACAATTATATTGAAATAGGGGGGGAGGTCCGCCATCCCCATTTCCTCATTTCCCCCAAACATATATAAATATAATTATAATATATATTTTTTAAAAAAAATTATTCTTTGAAAACCCTAACTATATATACTCATTTACTCTTTTTAAAGACAAAACCTAAAATCTAAATCTAAATTCTCCTCTTAAGATTTGTAATGAAATGTTTGTTTTTTTAGTTTAATTTGTAATTTTTAGTTAAATGGGGAAATAAGGAAAACGGGAAAACGGGAAAAATAGGGAACTGAGGTTAGTGATGGATAATACCTCCCCCCAAAATTCTCCATCCCCATTTTCCCTAAATGGGGAAAGGGGGGGCGGATGGGGGAAGGGTCTAGGAAGTAGGGATGGAAATGGGAGGATCTATATCTATCCTCATTCCCCAAATGTGCTTATTTGCATGGAGGAAAGTCTATATTTTATATGAAGTTAATATAAGTTCGTCCCACCTACTTATTATTATTTTCTTTTTTTAATATGAATTATAAAGTCAGCATTTATTAAGTGATGCATGACATGGTCCCTTGCCATAGTGGTGGGCCTTCCTTTAGGAACCCTCCACCACTAAGGTTCAAGACCTAGTGTGTGCATAAACTTATGCAAATTTTCCTTGGCCCATTTAAAAATAGTGAGTGTTGTCCACTTGTCCTACTTTGTGTGGGTTCTCTCTTTCCGTCCGTGGGATCCCAATTGTTGTTGTTATCATATAATCATGTCTTGGATTTGTATTCCTGTTATTGTATTCCAATAAATAAATAAATAAGTGATGCATGTAAAGCCAAAAACGGAATAAATGGGCCCCTTACTATAAATAAAAAGTAGTTGAATGGTATCAAATAGAAATAACAACATAGTACTGTCGGCATGTCACGGTACTAAATGATTTTTTTTTTTTTTTTTTTTTTTGAGAAAGGCTGGAAAATATTATTAAGAAGAAGAAGAAAACATACAACAGAAGCTATTATCCAATAAGAGAATCTCTGTACTGGACTTAAAGGCTGAAATGCCCAGATTACAAGCCAAGAAATTCCCTTCCTTGGAAATGGATTGACAAGATGAAACCCCAACAACAGACATTAAGTGGATGACATCTTGAATGAGAAAAGAAGCATCACCAAAATAGGAATCAGGAGAATGAAGAAGGGAACAAACCGGGGAAAAATCAATCTCAGCAACCCACACAGGCACACCAAGGAACTGAGCCAGTAAGAGGCCATCCCTAAGGGCTAGAAGCACACCTGATTCTTTGCTGAAAACACCAAAAATTTTCCTAGCACGAGCAGCAATAATTGTCCCCTTATCATCCCTTATAACAGCCCCCAAAGCTGAGCACCCATTGAACTTATGGGAAATCGCAGCTGAATTAAGTTTCAGGCAGCCCGGGCGTGGAGGGATCCAATCACCACAGGGGGGAGGTCTCGCAGAAGGCCCACCCACTGGAGTGATCACCGAAATAGAATGCTGATATTCCTCTAATAACACCTCAGCCTTAGAAACCACTTGTTCTAGGATGAGGTCTTTTCTGTACAAGGAAAACAGATTCCGATGATCCCAAATAGCCCAAACAACCATACAGAAGAGATTTAAATCATCAATGGAGTGGCTAGACCAAAACAACGAAACTGTATCCAGAACCGAGAGAGGGGGAAGAGAATCAAAGAAACAGTCAAAACGAGTACGGCCCCAAACCTTTCTTGACTCAGGACACCAGAACAGAGCATGTTCAGAAGATTCAATAGCTGAAAGGCAACGGACACAGAACCTATCATCCACAACCTTGCGCGACCAGAGATTGGTAAGAGATGGTAAAGCATTTAGACAGGCCCTCCACATAAACACACGAACTTTAGGTGGAATGTTGAGACGCCATAAAGTATTCCACCATTTCTTGGTTAAGGAGACATTGGAGGAGCTCTCTCTAATCGTCTCTAGGATCGCCAGACGGTAGCCACTCTTGACCGAATATCTGCCAGCCTTATCATAGTGCCAAGAGAGAAAGTCTTGACCTCCCGAAGTACTGATCGGAATAGAGGTGACAATGCTTCGATCAATTGGAAGCAGAAATTGGTTCAACTTAGAGTGATCCCAGTCCATATGATTCCTGGCTATGAGATCAGAAACCCTCAAATCAAAACCAGGGTCAGAGGAGATAGGCCGAAATGTACTAGGACGCGGAAGCCACGGATCATGGAAAACTCGAATTGAACGCCCATTTCCAACCCTCCAACGCAAGCCTTTCAGTAAAAGTGATCTACCCCAGACTAGACTCCGCCAAATATAGGAATTGCCGTTCTTAATAGGAGCTGTCAAAACATCACCCTTGTTAAAATATTTAGCACATAAGATTTTCGAAGCAAGGGCCCCCGGATTTCTAAAAATGCGCCAGACTTGATTTGCGAGAAGAGCCTGATTGAATATGGCGAGGTTCCTGAAACCCCAGTCCGCCCAAGCTTTTAGGAAGACATAGCCTCTCCCACTTAATCCAACAAATCTTACGGTTACCATCCTGGCAACCCCACCAAAATTTGGAAACCATAGCTGAAAGATCCTTGACTAGACCAATAGGTAGCCGGAATATGCTCATGGCATAGGAGGGAACTGCTTGGGCCACAGCTTTAATAAGGATTTCTTTGCCACCGAACGAGAACGTAGAGCCTTTCCACCCACGAAGCTTTTTCCATAATTTTTCCCTGATCTCGTTAAACAGAATACGTTTATTTCGACCGATCAAGGTAGGCAGCCCAAGATATTTGTCCTGAGTACCACTGCCTTCCATTCCTAAAGCTTTCAGAATAACCACCTGCATATGTTGATCCGTGTTTGGACTAAAAGTCACCATTGATTTCTGAAAATTCACAACCTGACCAGACCCCTGCTCATATAATTGTAAAATATCCCTGATACGACAACAACAAGAGACCGAAGCTTTACAAAAAAGGATGCTATCATCCGCGAATAACAAATGACTTATAAGTGGGCCACCCCTCCCGCACCGAATCCCTAACCTATTTCTCCCTCGTTCAGAACTCCGAAGAAGGCCAGACAGAGCCTCCGCACATAACACAAATAGAAATGGGGAGAGAGGACAACCTTGCCGAATGCCTCGAGAAGGGGATATACTGCAAACAACTTGACCGTTTAAGAGAAGGGATAATTGAGAAGAACTTACACAATCTAAGATTAGTGCCACCCACTTGGAAGGGAACCTCATTTTGGTAAGCACGGCCTGGAGAAAGCACCATTCGAGGCGGTCATAAGCCTTGCTCATGTCCAATTTAATGGCCATAGCCCCTGTTTTGCTCCGCTTCCGGCGAGAGATAGAATGCAAGGTTTCAAAGGCAGCAATTACATTATCAACAATCTGCCTACCCGGAACAAAGGCCGACTGAAACTCAGAAATCAAGCCAGGAAGGATATTCTTGAGTCTGTGAACCATGACCTTAGTTATGATTTTATAGATGACATTGCAGGTACTAAATGATTTTTCATTGACATATAAATCACAAAAGATGATATAAAATAAAATAAATTATTTATTATATCATTTAGATTAATCTCTTATATCAACAATAATATTATTCGGTCCGTCAATATTTCAGATTTGACACTCACAACTACAAGGAGGGGTTGAACTGTAAATTCAAGTGTAGGGGGGTTATTATACAAAAACATAAAAAATTAGGGGGGCTCAAAGTGAAAGGAATTTAAAATTTAATAATAATATTGTAATTTTTTGTTAGGGAAGGGCCACACGGCCCCCACCTTCGGGTCTTCCCCTGTTCACAAGACACAAGGAGACAGGGGGTCCCGCACATGAATTGAGTTTGCCCATTAAAGATTAAAAGAGTGGGGTCCACCTACTTTAAGTCATCAATCAGCGCCGTTAATTGGCACTGTGAGTTGTGACTCAAGACTCAACCACCAAATTACAGATGGGTAAAGCATAAGGGACACGTGGTCCACTGTCAGGAAACTTTGACCTTTTTCAGCAAAAGTGACGATATCTGATTGGTTCTAAAAAGTCCGACTTTGCAGGTCATATTATGGTCCAGATGTTGTACAGATTTATCAACTTGATTGATGTGATCCTCTCATACGCCTCTCTTTTTTTTTTTTTTTTTTTCCTCAAGAATTATTACAATAAATTATGATACTAAAATAAAGATTATAGAAAGGTATACTATTTAGCGGTATTTTATCGATATTAAACACTACATGCTTGACTATAAAAGTAAATGTTATTTTATAGAAGAGTAATTTAAGGTTACTTAAAATTTTTTGGACGAGATAGGGTTGGTTCAGTAATAAAACCCCTCATAAATACACCATGAGGTTTATAGGTTCGAGTCATTCCCTCCAAAAAATATCTGAATTTATGTAACAGTATTATATTTATAATGTGTTATTGACAACTCACATTCTACATCATATGATTTTTTTGAAAAACCTAACATTACTTAATACAAAATCATCTAGGGGATGACTACATTTTACATATTAAAGAGACCTATTTGTTTAGATTAAACATTACAACTGAAACCATTTATTTACTCAACAACTACAACAAGCTTAATACAAAAAAAAAAAAAAAAAAAAAAAAAAAAAGATGTATATTGGAGAGCAATAGTGCTAAACATTCCACTTATAATCCCACCTTTTTCATCCCACTACATGTGGCATGTGAGGTGTCAAATTATGAGTGGATATACATTAATGATGATTTATCTCACCTACCCCATGTATCCACTCACAATTTGACACCTCACATGCCATATATAGTGGGATGAAAAATGTAGGATTTTATGTGGGATGTGTAGCATTACTGATTTGAGAGATGCACAAGCACAATCAACTCCGAAAATAGTTGATGTGCAAAATATTTGAGGCTTTTTAAATATAAATTTGTTATATAATTATAAATCCCTATACAACAACACGAGGTTCTTGTCTGATCGTAATTCTTCAACAAAAAATCAGGACCTTTATTTTATAACGTTATAAAATTAAAGATGAAATTTTGTTTATTTTTGTAATAAATATATATATATATATATTTGAAATAATTAGTTTTGTAATGTTACTCAACCAATCTACAATGTCCTAAATTTTTTACTGAATTATTGCAATAATGTCACCCACAAAATGCATCGAAAGTGCTATGTAATTATTTTATGTGAAGACAATTATAGAACCACTCACGTTGTAAAGAAAGAAAGAAACAAATCTGGCACCAGTAAAGTTTAAATCATAAGGACATCAAGTAGCTCTTGGATATCATTTTTATTTAGACTACTTTTTTTATATAATGGTCCACATATGTATAAAGTCATCCACCCATCGTACATGTATAATTTTGGGGGTACCGATCCGGTCTTCAAATTATTTGTTTAAAATTATATTCAAATGTGTGGTAAATAATTTAAATAGTCTAACATTATTTATAATTTAAATATAAATAATACTGTTTTTTTTTTTTTTTTTTTAATATATAGTATAATTTTAAGATTGGGGAAAGGAATACGACTTGAACTCACAACATCGGTATGAGAGTGTGAGAGACTTACATTGATCCATTTCAAATTTTGTCAATATAAATGATGAATTTAGTTGTAATTTTAAATCATTTGGTGCTGTGAAAGTTTGTTTTTATAATTATAATAAAAATTTTATTCTAAAACAATTTTTGAAAAAATTATAGATAGATTGTAAATTAACCAAGTCCAATATGTAAATTACACACTTTTTTTAATTATTAAAATAACTTGTTTTATTAAAAAATAGTAGTATATAGGTCCTTAATGTTATTGGACAATCAATATACATTAAACTAAAATCTAAGAGTTTAGCTATGTATAAATTAATGGCTAGAAATTAGAGAGATTGTTTTAATTTTTTTTTTTAGTTAGTAATTCTTCCATATCCTTTGATTTTTGGGGATTCTTAGATTGAAATCAAAATATAGTAATTACTTCTACATTCTTACAGCTATGTATAGTAACATGATTCAAAATTCAATTGTGAGTTTAGCTATGTATAATTAATGGCTAGAAATTAGAGGGATTTATTTTATTTTATTTTTTTAAGTTTGTAATTCTTCCATGTCCTTTGATTTTTGAGGATTTTTAGATTGAAATCAAAATATTAGTAATTACTTCTACAACTCTGTATAGTATATTTAAAATTCAATTATATATATATAGTCTTTCTACTATCACTTCGTCTTGATATAAAATATATCAGGATGAAGAATGTGGACCATAGATTATGGAAAAGTTTTGACAAGTGCATACACTTTGAGTCAAAGTATGTAAATCTAACGGTCCACATTTTTTGTCATGATATATTTTAACTGACAATAAAAAAATTATATCACTTGTGAATATGAAGAATAGAACCTAACACTAAAATTCAATTATTTAGAGCAGATGAATTGTTAATTAAAAATAAAATGTGACATCTCTAATGCAATTATTGTATAGTTACAAAATCCTTAAAGGCATGATGTAGGTAAACTAATATTGTTAATTAATTTCTAAAGGTGTTGTGTTGTAGCAAAGTAGCAAACAAGCAATGTTTTCTTCTTCTTTTTTTGCCAACAAATTGAAGAAAAGTGGAGAAAAAGGAACAATGAAACCTATTTATATCTATATAATGATTTCTCACCAAAGCAATTAAAATATTACCAATATTTTAATCATGCTATCACGTTGTAACTAAAAAAGTGTACTTATTAATTTCATTGAATTCTTCTTGGCTAACAAGGTTGGTTGATGACTTGATGTCTAGCTAATTAAAAGTGAAAACGTAGTTGGTATTAATATTAACTCATATTTAATTAGACAAGTACATTCATACAAGAAAACTTTTTTTGTTTTTTCCCGTATTATCTTTTTAAAAAACATAATTTTTTTTTTTCAAATTTCAAATCAATATAATAAAGGGTGGGCATTTTCCAATATTTGTTTTTTATAAATACAAATATACAATAATAAAAAAAAACTCCTTGTTTATAACAAAAGAGAGTTCTGAAGATCTTTCAAACTAATCACACAAACCTCCCCGAATAGGAAACAAAACGATTATATAAAAATAGATTTACTGTATTAATGCTATAGTATTTTTATGATCATGATATAATCGGTCATAAGTCTGGAGTTTGGATAAATGACTCATAAATCGGCAGCTCGAATCTTACCAATGGCAAAAAACTTCAAAAATAAAAATAAAAATACATGATTTAAATAGTGGATAGACAGATACCCTAAAAAAAAAAAAAAAAAAAAAGATTCAGTGATATTTAGGATTATGTCAATTTTGAATTTTTTGATGACATTTTAGGAAACTTGGAAGATAATGACTGCAGAATGATTTTTACTTGATAAGAAGATATTGATCCAGTGATTTACAACTCGGCAATCGGATTCATTTATATATATAAAAAAGATTAATTCATTTATATATAAAAAAAGAATAATGGTTAGGTTATCTAAAATATGTCTAAACTCATACCCAATGATCTATCATGTTAGTCGTTAAAATCCTGTAAATCATGTGATTACAGTGTAAGTGCTACAATCTTGATAACTTACATCCGATGTTTTTTGGATATAATTTTAGTTCGAATTTTACTAATAGCGAAAGTTTTCAAAAAAATACCTAGTCCCGAATTAAAAAAAAAAAATATAGAGACAATAAACTTTAAACCAATGACAAAAGCTTTAAAAAAAAAAAATAACTGGTCCCGAATTAATAAATATTAGATAAGTATTTTATACGGCCTAGCATTACTGAAAAAAAAGAAAAATAAAAAAGAAAAATAAAAAAAAAAACAGTAATGGCATTGAAGAAATTTCCACATTTTCACTTTGCAGCAAAAACAAAGCAGTCAAAAACTCAAAATATCACATGGCCAGATCTGTCTCACACTAGATTCTCTGCCCAAGTATATTTGCTATCTCTCTCTCTCTCTAACTCCAAATTCCATCATCAGTTTCTCTCAAGTCTCATCTTCCACATTGATGTAAAGTTCTGATTAACTTTACTTTCGTTTATCATAATTATAATTAATATTGGGTTCCACACCCCCACAAAGTTCACATCTATCTTCATCTTCTTGTCTTCTACTGTCTATTCCCTCTAGACTCATAGTCCAATCCTGAAATATAGAACAGAACATTTTCCATGAAAACTGAACTGAATTTCTATTAAATCTTTCACTTTTCGATCTCTGTCACTCTACCCAGATCCTGATTCTTTGTTTCTTTTTGAATTCATTAGAAAAAATCAAACTTTTCATGAAATGAGAAACACCCACATTCTGAAACTAGTTCTAGGATTTATTTCAGCAGCTGTTTTCACCATTGTTTTAGTCTTCATTTTCTTCTTTTACCGCAGAAGATCGACAAAGAATGACCAGAATGAATTGGAGAGCAACAATGAGCTAAAAAATGGAGTAAAAGAGAATCAGAGAGAGGATCTGGTCACGTTCAAAGGAGGAGAAGACCTCACAATCTCTGACATTCTTGATGCTCCTGGTGAAGTCATTGGTAAATCCAACCATGGTACTCTGTACAAGGCCTTGTTACAGAGGAGTTGTGCAGTGAGGTTGCTCAGGTTCTTGAGGCCTGTTTGTACTACAAGAGATAAAGATTTTGGTGATCTGATTGAGCTTTTGGGGTACACTAGGCACCCAAATTTGGTTCCTCTTTTGGGTTTTTATGCTGGACCGAGAGGTGAGAAGCTCCTTGTGCATCCATTCTACAAGCGTGGAAATCTGTCTCAGTTTATCAGAGGTCAGCTGTTCCTTGACTTTTGGTGATCTTAATTCATATATTTGTTTTTTGGGTTCAGGTTTATATGCTTCAAAGTTTGAACAACTGAGAACAAAATGTTTGTACTTTTGTTTTTAGTTTTATTTTCTTCGAAGTTATTGGTTTATTCTCAGAACAATGCTTTTAGACTGATTGGTTTCTGTTTTTATTTATTTATTTATTTATTTATTTTTAGCAGAAACTAGAAAAATCCCAGATTAAATCTGAGAGGTTGATCTTGATTAACTTGATTGTTGAATTACTTGAGTGAAATTTGATGATCAAAAAATCGAAATGGTAGGATAAAAATCTGATTGGTCTGTCAAGTATTTTTTTTTTTTTTTTCTCTTTTGTGTTCTTGCACTGAGTTTCCATTTTAGATTAGGTAGTTTGTTTTGCTTTATCAGGATTCAGGTTTGTTTTCTTTAATTAAATCAAGAATGTTTAATTGAGCTGTTATTAAATTCATTTTGGCATCTTCCTACTTTCACCTATAAGAAAATTCAAGGCGGTTCTTAAATTTTTATCCATTTTTGTCTTTTAACTTGATCAATTCCCTATTATGATATGTAGCTTCCTAGAGATCTCAATTTGTGTCCTTTTCTTCTTAGCCTTTTCTTTTTGCCAGGAGTTCATAGCTGGATTCAAAATTGATTGTTTTGTGTTCATGATTGAGATTTCCTATTATGCACACAGTCAACCATACATGATATTATTTTGTTGCATAATTTAGAAGTGTCGGCACCTACCTTTATCCTTTTGCCTTCATTTCTTTGATGATTCACGTTTACCTTGTTAATGGTTAGATAATCAATCACTAAACACGCGATCCAGTTTCCGGGTTCATTTTCTAGTTGAAAAGATTACATATTGAATAGATTATGTTTTCATTGGGCAGGTGGAAATGTTGAGTCTCACAAATGGGACATCATTTATAGGATTTCCATTGGTATCGCTGAGGGATTGGATCATCTTCACACGGGGTTGCATAAGCCTTTTATTCATGGAAACCTTAAGTCGAAGAACATATTATTGGATCGCAGTTACCAGCCGTATATCTCTGATTTTGGTTTGCAGTTTCTCTTGAATCCTACCGCTGGGCAAGAAATGCTCGAAAATTCAGCATCTGAGGGCTATAAAGCTCCTGAGCTTATCAAAATGAAGGATGTAAGTGAGGAGACAGATATTTACAGTTTTGGGGTAATTTTGCTTGAGCTACTTTCTGGAAAGGAACCGATCAATGAGAACCCAACTCCAGATGGGGATTTTTATCTGCCAAATTTCATGCGAAAGGCCATTCTTGATCATAGGATTGCAGATTTGTACCACCCGGATTTGCTTCTAAACAACAATGGTAGTCATGAATATCCAGTCACTGAAGAATGCATTCTCAAACTTTTTCAGCTTGCCATGGCTTGTTGTTCGCCTTCCCCTTCTCTTAGGCCAAACATAAAACAAGTGCTCCGGAAGCTTGAAGAAATCGGAAAATAGAAACTTTGGCCTTTTGCTGAAAATCAAACCGGGTATCGGTAGTATGTCATTGGGAGGTTGATTTCAGGCTGAATTTTGTATATTTTAATTTTCTAACGTCAACATGTTCGATGGTTGTGACAAATAGTGATGGCAATGACATATATGAGGAAAACACAAATGGTTATTCGCTTGAAGCGAAAATGTTGACATCTTCTTTGGTTACGATACAAGGATTGCAGGATTGCAGGCGGTGTACTCACTAGCGGCAAAAATAGCACATTTCAGCCATCCAAGAAGCATAATATTAGAGTTGGTGATCAGATTTGTTGGTCCCAACTTGGATATGTGGAGGTATATGAATTCATGAGAAAGAGCTGATTGACAAGCAGCAACTGGACCTTTAAAAGTGGTTTGGCTTATTGCTTCAACTTCAATCAGTGAAATAGGAAATTTTGGCCCTTTGGAGATTGGTTTGGTTCCAAGATTGTCATGGACTTTGAATTCAACCTCTGAAATTATCAAAAAGCTACAATGAGGTCAGCTCCCAAACTCCTCAGGAATTCTATAATGGCAATAAATTTGAGTTTCCTGATTGGTTGTTTGTTCATTTTTTGTACCCATTTCTTGGATAATGACAGCATTGTCACTGTGATGATTTACTTAAATGTTAGCCAATTGTATATTCAAACAAATACATATGCTTTTATTTTTCATTTTTTCTGCATAACATTCTTATATTTAGCTGGCATGGAGAGTTAATGGACAGTGGGAGGCGTGTGTGTGAAGTAATCTGTGTGGGAGAGCACAATATCAAGTTGAGATTTGGAGGGGATTAGCTAAACTCCATTTAATAACTACAACCACCTTTAAAGATTGCAACTTATTCTGTCAAATTGCCTAGTGCTTTTGCAGTTGGTTGTCAATTGTCATTTAACAAAATTGCATTTGGACCACTGCTTAGCTATCTTTTTAATTTGAAACAAGTTTTGAAGTGCAGGATGAAATGAATTTGGTTCAGTGGTATATCTCTAACAACTAAACCTAGACTGATCATTACTTCGAACAGAACATCATCGAACATAACCGAGAGTCTCCATGTATTGAAAAGCATCAAAGCATCCAAATTCTATTTTACCTTCATGTTTCACTTCAAAATCATGGAGCTTCTTGAAAGACTCATCCTCGAAATTGTATCGTATTGCTTTCTTAGACAAGTTCGGCAACAAATAGGAATCCTCGTCCTTCTCTTCCCTTACAATAGAAAGTATGGAAAACCTATAATAATGCAAGTGTGATGGATCATGGTTACTTTTAATCATCTCAGGAAATGCGGTTGCAACTGACAGAAGATCAACTCGATACTTCATGAACCGTGCAAATGATTTCTAGACTCTCCGAAGTATCGAACCCTTCTTCCATGACAGCCATCAGGAATATCAGGCATTGTCAATTCTTCCATAACAATAAGCCATTTCAAGATCGCAGGATACTTGTTACTTTACTGTCAAGAAAGTGAGGGACTTGTTAGTGAGATTACCAATATTACTGTTTCTAGAATTACCAATTGAACTGAAAAGGTCAACCAAGGCAAAATGTTAGAAATCAGTTTTGTTGATTTTAAAATTTATAAATTCAAAACTGCCGAACAGGTTTCCACTTTCCAGTGTTTTTTACTGAATAAAAACAAGAAAACTATTCTTAAAAACTTTACCGAACGCCGCCTAAATTTCCACCACCGGACATCACTGTTCACACGGTCACTTTCTCATTTCCATCAATTTCATTCTGCTCTTCTCCGTTCACGGCAGCCGGAGCAGATGTTATGCCTGTTTTTTTTATGTATATTTTTGGTATTTTCTGTTACTGTGATTTGTTGTAATGAAAAGGAAGAAGAATAAGAGATAAGAGGTTAGAGAGAGAGAGAATGCTGTAAAATATTTCTTAGATTCCTTTTGAGCAAACCGAATTACTCTGTTGTAACTTATAAGTTGTAACCAATTGTTACGTACAGATGGCCTAAATTGACTACTAATCTTGACTAACGGAAAGACTAACAAACCGTTACTTGACCAGACTTGACAAACGGAATGACTAACAGGCCACTCCTAGACTTCACATCTAAACGACTTGTCGTTTTGGACTTAGGAAAGTGACGCCCTAATCCGAAACGGTGGCATTTCGCCTAAGGAAAATAAAAGCGACTTTGACTTCACGACACAATTCAGACACACCTCACTCGACAGTTGACACTTCCAACCCCTCTTCTGTTTCAAACTCTTCTTTCAACGACCAGCTAAAATCCCTAAATCCCAATTTCTTCTTCCTTCATCGATCACAGCGCCGTTCGTCTGCCACCAAGTCGCTGCTCTCCACGCCACATTCCTCTGCACCGTTGCCCTCCACGCCGGAAAGGCTAATTCTCAAAGTATGTCATCTGTCAATAGTAACAAGAAATTGAATTCCATAGCAGATAATGATGATATCTTGACAGAAATCTTGGTTCGTTTACCATTGAAATCTATTCTCAGATGCAAATCTGTATCTAAACAGTGGCGCGCTCTCATTTCCGGTCCTCACTTTTGTCGCCACATCTACCCTGATGCCTCCTTAGTCTCAGGCCTTCTTTTGCTCAACAGTTTTTACTTTGATCAAGAATATGAATTTGTTCCTCTGACTGACAAGCCAACTAGCCCTCCCTTCAAGACCCTAACTTTTGTGAAACATCCTTCAGGTTTGGAAATCTTACAATCTTGTCATGGGTTGCTCCTTTGTTCCAGCTTTAGCAAAATAGACTTATTTCGTGACTTTTACATTTACAATCCCAGTAGTCTAGTAGGGTGTTTTGTGGGTTTCAACTAGTGCCTCTGCTTCCAAGGGATGCAATGAAGGTTGTAGAAGTCTTTCTATTCATATGCAACTCAGATTTTGTGCACTACTCATTGAACTCAAAAGTTTAAAAAAGAAGAAGAATAGCAGAATTCATAGTGAATCTAAGCTGATCCTTATGTGTAGAACATTATCAAACATAAGAAACGCATCAAACCATGAACATTCTATTATATTCGATCACAAGCTCCAGTTCGGTATCCACTTCAGTGCCAACTCTAGCAAAATCATGTTGCTTCTCGAAAGACTTATCATTGAACTTGTAACGTACTACTTTCTTAGGCAAGTTCACCACCAAATACGAGTCCTCGTCATTCTCCTCCCTTACGACAGAAAGTATCGAAAAAGCCTAATGATGCAACTATGCAACTCCCATGGCTCAAGACTATTTCTAATCATCTCAGGAAATGTGGCTGCAACAGCCAGAAGATCAACCTGATACTTCACGAACCAACCTGGAGTAATCTCTCTTCATTTCATCTCGATAAGATGCAAATGGTTCCTAGACTCTCCAAACTCCAAAGTACCTAACCCTCCTATTATCAGCATCATCATCATAGCCGTCAGGAATAGCTGGCATAGGCATTCATGCTGCTTTTCTTCATCACGTCGAAGAACAAAGAATTACCCCAATAACTAATCCGATTAATGGCACCGTTCCAAAACATACCATATCTTAAATTAGTATGATCTGGTGGAGTGAAAGCACCTCCAGATTGTCTCCGGCGCCCAATTTCAGATGAGTAAACCTCAATCCGATAATGTTCCTCTTCAAAAAAATCACAATCCCTTACACAAATGACTTTGTAATGTGGCGATTTTGAAAGATCATAAGCTAAGATAACACCATGTACAACATTAAAAACTCCATTACTGACAAGGCATGGAGGAAGTATAGTGCATTCCTTGGTAGTAGGATAGTAAACAGAGGCCACATAAAAAGAGGCCATTGCAAGAATGCAGAATTCTTACTCTAAAGTCAGCAATGTTTACAGGTTCTGCATCTTGGTCTGTCAAATGGAGAGGAAAATTGTGCAGCAAGGAAGTTGCTGTTGATTCTCATGTACGCTAAAAGATTGAACAGGCATATATAGAATTCTGTTGTTACAGTTTTATATAAAATTTTTGAATTGATAATTCAAATAAACCGACCAATTCAAAACCACAAAACTCTCAACTTTACTTCTAGGACGTCCAGACACATCACCATTACCTGCTTTAGCCTCATCATTCTCCACGTACAAAGCATGTGGCCCCCTCTTCATTCGATGGATATGTAAAGCAAGTGGTCTTTCAAAGTCTACAAATAATAGATCACATCTCATTTGTAAGTCGTTCTTGAAAATCAATACAAAGATAATTTGAAAAGTTAATATTCTCTCTGCTCTTTTCTTTATTTATTATTTCATTTATTTGCAACAATCGGTTCAGATTCTTTTTTCCCTTTTTTTTTTGGAAAAGAATCGGTTCAAATTCTAAAAAAGTGATTTTCAGCAAATATTAGAACAGGCACTTTTCACCCGAACCGACCCGAACTGACCTGGAAACTTCGGGTTAACTGAAAAGAAAGGGTGAAAATGTAAAATGCCTTGAATCGGGTTATATCCAACCCGACCCGATCTCAGTAATATATATAAAAAACAGAACCCAAAATCTAATTTCCACCACAGTTCACATTTCACACACAGTCGCTCTCTCATTTCCATCGATTTCATTATGCTCTTCTCCGTTCACGGCAGCCGGCGCCGTTCGTTGCAGTTTCTATAATATTTTTGACTTGATTTTTCTAATAAACTGACCAGTATTATAATATATATGGATTCCACAATGCATACACGCTCGACTTTATAGGTCATCGGGTGGAGGATATTTGCTTAGCCTCGTCATTCTCCACATACAAAGCATGTGGCCGCCTTTTCATTCGATATATAAAGCAAGTGGTCTTTCAAAGCCCGTAAATAATGGATTTGGATTCTCTTCTGAACTAAGCTTTTCCTAAGCTTCAAAGGATCTACTGACATGTAGTAATTAAAAATTTTAATGGTCAAAATTTAATTCATGTATTTTTCAAGGATTCAAATCGACTGTCAAATTTTAGTGTTCCAATTTATGTCCAACCAACCAAATTGGGACATGTGTGAACATTTATGGAAACAGTTGGAAAAAAATCCATAAATGTGCACACATGTCCCAATTTGATTGGTTGGTTGGACACAAATTGGGACACCAAATTTTAACAGCTAATTTGAGTTCATTTTTCAATCACAATTAGACAAGTAAAAGCATCTTTAATGGCAGGAGAGATTTTTGGTAACAACTAACCATTAAATAATTTGATTTTCATTATAATTTTAGAAACCCGAAATTTATTTAATATTTTCAATCCTCTAATCTTTTTCTCTTTTATTTATCAGTTCATCAAATCTATTAAAAAAAAAAAAAAAAAAAAAAATCCCCCTCTTCTCAAACTCTTACAAAATCTTATTATCTCTTGAAATTTATTTCATAATTTTCAATCTGCTCATCTTTTTTTTTTAACTGTTCATCCAAATCTATTTATAATTAAAAAAAAAAAAAAGGAAAAAACTTCTTCTCAAACTCTTATCTCTAGTGATTTTTATTTTTATTGTAGAATAATCGTCTTATTCTGGTTACCTTTTCAATGAATAGAAAGAAAGTGAGAAAAAAATAAATAGAAAATATGAAAGAGCATAGCAGTGATGGCCATTGCCATCATGAAGAAAACATATATTAAATAAACCGAGATAATCTTAAAATTGTTAACCTTGTGTCCTTGCCAAGATTTGAGTTCATGGATTTACTTTTTATTTTTTGAAAGTGAACAGCAGTTTCTAATTTGGTGGTGATTGAAAATTTGAAATAAAATTAGGGATTCTAAAATTATGATGAAAATGTTTATGAGCTGCCAAAAATCTCTAATCCTAACCATTAAATGCTTTAACTTGTCTAATTGTGATTGGAAAATACATAAAATAAATCTTGACCATTAAAATATATAATTGACACATATCACTAGATCCTTTAAAGCTTAGGAAAAACTTAGCTTAGGAGAGTATCCAAATCCATTATCCATAAATAATAGATCACATCTCATTTGTAAGTCGGTCTTGAAAATCAATACAAAGATAATTTGAAAGGTTAATATTCACTATACTCTCTTTCTTTATTTCATTAATTTCATTAATTAGCAATGACCCAAGGACCATTAGTAAGAATATAGTTCAAATCATCTTTCATCTGGAACCGAGCAACAAAATAACCCTCGCCAAGATCCGTAAGCTGCCACTGCCCAATTAAAGTCCACTTCTGCGTTAGTTTTGTGATCATGAAATTGAGGGTATGGGCACATCCCATGTTCTTCAGAATCAACGCATTAGCCCAGGTTTTATGTATTTGGTCCTTTAATTTGGAAGAAAGTTTCATCATCGGACCATTGGGTCCATCAAAAATCAGAATATTATCACTGTCAATTTTAAGTTTCTCTTTACTGACTCCAAGGCCAGACCATGAACTATGGTTTGCCATATTCATGAGTTTGGATTTGAAACTACCCATGGCATCATTCCTCATGCTATCAACTACAACATTATTGCAGCCAGTCACATCCGTTTCGGATCTCGCTCGTTTGGCAGCGCCACAACTCTCCAGGCTCTTATTCAAATCAACAATTATATTCTTAATAGGAGGTTGAGAGGCTGAAAAGACAAAAATCTCACTTGGATTATCCATGCCCAAAGATGACTGAAAGGAAGAAATAAGAAACAAGAATGAAACTAGGAGAAAACTGGAAGAACGGCGTCGCGTGCCCTGTTATCGAGATACAGAGCCAAACTCTAATCATGAACCAGGCGCGTACAAAAGCCTTAACCCCACGTGCCCATTTTTCAAATATTTTCCTCTAGAATTTGTTTTTCAGTTTCTCCTACAAGTTACAACTTACAAGTAAATGAGAAACGAACCCACTAAAATGATAAAATCCCATTTGAATTTTTTTTGTAGATGTTGATTAAACCGTTTAAATTGGCGGCAGAATATAACAGTCAAGTAATTAAAAAAGATAACAATGCATTAACTTAGAAGAAAGAAATTAATAAATCAAAATTGTACACAAATAACAAATAATAAATTTAAAAAACACATAAATTCAAATCATGCAGGTTTGGGACTTTGAGTTCAAGTTATCCAAACAACCAAATTGTCTGAAACAAAGTTATCAAACAACAAGTAAAACGGCAGAACGGAGGTGTAAAATAATAATTGGGCCATATTTTTTTGTTTGAACGGATATGTAAATGAGCTAAACATGATCCAGAACAATGATATAGAAAGACTAAGGGCGCGTTTGTTAACGTTTTCAGAAACTGTTTTTTGTTTTCTGAGTCACAAAAACAGGAAAAACCCGTTTGGTAGGATGTTTTCAAAAAACTATTTTATAAAACATTGAGAACAGTTTTTAGTTTTAATGAACAAAAAATTGAGAACTCTGAGAACAACAATTTATTGTTTTCAGTATTCTTGAAAACTTTTTTTTAGCAATAAAATTTACTCAAACCAAATCCATCTTTTGGATCTTCATGGATCTATATCAAAAAGATGATGATGATTTCGATAGGTTTGATGATGAAAATTAAATTTATTTATTATTTAATTTTAATTTTTTTTAGTTTTAATGTTTAATTATTTTAATATCACTTTTTCATTATTTATAATATTAATCTTTTAAAAATGATTTTAAAAATATTATACTAAACACGTTTTTTATGTTTTGATTATCCGAATATCGTTTTCAACCATTGCTACCAAACGCGTTTTCAAATTCAAAAAATCCAAAAATCAGTTTTTCAAAAACTTCAGATTACAAGAAAACAAAAACTGAAAAACGAAAACGTTACCAAACAGCCCCTAAGCTGAAAACTGGATGGCTGGATCAATGAAAATAGAGAATGACACGGTGAAAACTAATTGGCCATTAAGAAAAAAGTTTGGATCTTCTATTGTCTGAAGAAAAAATTGGGCCCCTTTTTGTTTTGTTTTGGAAATGTTTGGGCCTTTTAAATAACAAATGTTTGAGCCATTTGTTTTTGTATGAACTAAAAACTTTTACTTAGGAAATTTTTTATTTGAACCCCTTTAGACCATCTCTAATGCATATGTCAATGCAAATGCCAAATTTGGCACAAAATATAGTGAAATGTTATATTTGGCACATCATTTTAGCATTGTACTCCAATGCAAAATTCTATTTGATATGCTATTTTTTATTTTTTAATTATTTAAAATTATAAAAGTCAACAAATACAACAAATGCATTCAATGAATGCATTGAATATTTTGTTAGAATTGTTTCAATCTCAATTTTTCTTACCAAATTTGTTAAATTTTTATTATTTAAAATTAAAAAGTCAACAAATACGACTGCATTTATTGCTGTGTTAAATTTGGCATATGCTATAAACTGTGCCAAATTTTTGGCACAGTTTATAGCATATGCCAAATTTGACACAGCTTTTAGCATTGCATTGGAGCATGCTTTTTTCACTTTATGCTAAATTATAGTATTGGCACAATAATTTAACATTGCATTGGAGATGCTCTTACATAACACTCAAAACTAGGATTTAAAGGCCCCTTTTAATCATGGGCCCTGGGCGGGTGCCCTGTCTCAGGGCTGGCTCTGATGCCAAGTTGCTAATAATAACCCACAATGATGAACTGAACTGATTTTTGAACAGTAGAAACATGATCAAAAGCGAGGAGATCAAATTAATAAGAAAACTGCTCTAGAGATCGATTTGTAAAAATAAGAAAACGATATATATATTTTTTCTTTTTAGGATTTTAAGTTGAGTAAAAATATATAGTGTTCATAGATAATTAATGGCCGTCATCTGTCAATAGCATTTTTTTAAAATATTGGGATACTATCAAAAATCCCCCTTTAGTTTGGGTTATTGGTCAAAAACCACCAACTAGTTTCGTTATTGGCCAAAAATTGGCCAAAAACCACCCTTAATGGTTTAAATTTTTGTATTTTGTTATTTGTTTTTGTATAACCATGAAGGGTGGTTTTTAGCCAATAACGAAACTAGAGGGTGGTTTTTGACCAATAACTCAAACTAGAGGGGGATTTTTGATAGTATCCCTAAAATATTTACCAAAAATTATTTATTCAAGACATATGAATCGTAAATCATGATATTTGTAGGGGGTCGACCTACGGTCGATGTGGATCGGGTCGGATTTGTGTTAGGCCCAAGGCAACTTGATCGGGCTTGTCGAATGGAGGAATGTCGTCTCGTCTGAAGACCTGCAAAAGATGTTAGTCTGTCGAATAAAGGGATGTCGTCTCCTCAAGAACCTGCAAGATAAGTTAAAGGCAGAGATAAAACACAGTAAAAACGAAGGTGGTGGGTTTGGATCGTTTAGCCTTAGATATGCTTGGGCTGAGCAATCGTGACTTGAGAATCTCACTGATCGGAATAATCCTAGAATCAGAGGTTTAGTACGCGATTAATAAGCTTTAGTTCAGAGAAAATCAGAGAGCTCTAGTGAAGGAGGCCTTTCTTATTTATACTAGGCACCTTTGCTCCAACGTCCACTATCTGCACTTGATAGTGGGCGTGATTCTAGGAGAGATTTCCTCTCAATGGGCAGTTACATCTTGTTTCGTAACTGCTCACTTTGAATGAGTCTTCAACGGTAGCTTCTGCTGGCAGCTAGTGTGGGTCGACCCAACACAATGGGCCTGGGTTAGGCTGGTAAAGATTGGGCCTTGGCATGTTGGGCCATTGGACCATTTTCGGCTACTACAGGTTTGTCCCCCACTCTCTAAAGAAGAATCCATGGAATTTAGAGAGTGATTTCCGTTGAGTCGACCGGAGTCGAACGACTTTCTGTCTCGAATTCGATAAATACCTTCATTGGTTCCAGCCACTGTCGAACGATATTCGTATCAGAATGGGATCAACATTGATCCTGGATGGAGTCGACCATTGTCGAATGAACACACCTTAGCGATGTTTCTTTAGTTACTGTTTTGATCAACAACGTTCTCTGGGCGAGCGACGTTGTATCGCTAATAAAGGCTCGACGTTTAGTCGATCCTTTTTTCGGTTGTTGGTTGGGTATTTAATCTGAAATGATGGATATAAAAGCAGAAGTGACAGGCGTTTGAGTTTCCAATGCTGGCGTCAGCTGCATTTATTTCTTGCGCAGTTAACTAGAAAAGTTTTTTGAATTTAAAATTTTCATTGGGTTGTTCACCCAGGTTAACCGGTGTGGTTTGATTAACCGGAGCAGTTGAATCGGTAGTTGGGAGGGTGTCGACACGTGGCAACTAGGGTTAGTGGGTTTTATAAAACCCAAACCGACCAACTCCTTCAACCATTTTGCTTTGCGTTTGAAAGAATTCTCATTCTTCACTGAAAAAACTCAATTCCTTTCTCCACGATCCTTTGCTTGAAGAATCCTTGTTCTCGAATCTTTTCCAGGTTGGTGAAATCTTTCATTTGCATTTTATTTTTCATTCTTTTTGCGTAAAAAACTTGTTAAACATCAGTTTAGAAAGTACCTTTCTTTATTTCTGAATATCTCTGATGCTTGAGTGAAGTTTTTTTTCGTTTTCTTGAACTTTTCTGAAATTGTATCTGAGGATGTTCTTCACAAGTTTTGTTAGATTCTGACGTTTGCATGATTGATCCATATCAAGTTAGCTTTTCTTGCAAAATGTTGTTTCTGTTTCCGTGTATATGTCGTCTCGATGAGAGTAGCTTTCTAGGTTAGACTCCTATTTCAGGATCTAGGTTAGCTTTCTAATAGGAAGTTAGAAAACCCTAGGTGTCTGAAAAACTCTTTAGGTTGTGATTGTAGCGTGTAGCTTTTGTCTGACTTGTGCATTTTTCGCATTTGTCAGATTTTGGAAATACGATGTCGAGCGACCACACAATCTCTGACTTGGATATTAACTGGTCTAATGATGATGATGGAGGAGTCGACAGTAGGACGCGAGATGTCGATAGACGGGTCACGGTTGAAGATCCGTCTACGCCTGTCTCTATCGATGCTAGGGGTATCTTAGAGCAGGGTGCCGTATACGCCATTGCGTCGGCTGTTGAACACCCTGAGTATGTCGACATCGATGAGCCATCGACATCTGGTCGTGCATTAGGTATATTAAAAGATAGTCCAGCCAGCGTGATTACTGAGGACATGTTACCTGGCATTCGTGCGATGTATGGTATTCCTAAGGACGTCGAACTACGTGCGCCGAAGGAATACGAACGTGCTGATTGGGATATACCAGGATGGACGTGTCTCTATGAGTACACCTTCCGTTTAGGCTTTAGATTTCCCATTCCTCAGCTGGTCCGACGAATGTTGGTATACTACGAGCTTGCTCCTGGTCAGCTGATGCCCAACACTTGGAGAATATTGTTGGGCTTAGGAATATTATGTGAGAGGAATAATATACAGTTCGGGCTAGGGTGTCTCCTTCACAATTATTACCTAAAGGAGCATCTGACCGACATTGGACGTTATTCGTTAGTGTCGCGAAATAAAAAGAGGGATCTTATTATCGACACCAAGACGAATGATAGGAACTGGAAGGACACGTTCTTTTTTGCAAGGGGTCCTCCAGTCGACGGCCCGTGGAGGATGGGGGAAGAGGAATATCAATACCGACGAGTTTGGAATCGTTATGGTAAGTTTTTCTTTACTGTCGAATAGATTGTAGACACATGTTTAGATAACCATCTGAATATATTTTGTTTAAAACTTTTACAGAGGTTGGAGGGGCAGGCAAAGCACCGGAGTGTGGCGTTGCTCCCGAGCGTACTAGGATTTTGTTAGAAATCCCAGCAGCGTAGAGAAGTGTTAGCAATTTGCTAACGGAAGGTAATTTCAGGCCTAGTCGACTGTGGAGGTGGTCGACGTTAAATAGATCGCGCGCCCCCTATCCTCACGTGAAGGATTTTTTAACGTGCCTATGGATTAGGAGGAGTTTTGAGATCCTTCAGTACAACTTGCATTTTTTAAAGTCCCTAACTGATGTTGAACGTCGTTTCGCAGTGACGACGATGGCGAGCGCAGAAATTAACATACCTGATGAAGCCGAGACTTTGAGGCTCTATAAAGAGGAATTCGCCAGGAAACGGGCGGCTGCGCAGAAGAAAAGGCAAGCTGCTGAGAAGTCGGTTGGAGGTTCTCCGTCGGTGGTAGGGCCACCTTTGGAGTCCTCGCCAGAGAGGAGTCCTTTAAAAAAGAAGCCAAGGAGGGCTCCTGCTGTCGAACGACAGAAGAAGGCTGCATCCAGTTCGAAAGACAAGTCGACTGGATCAGACTTTGAGCCTGACTCTCCGATGAAGCTTCTTGCTTCGGGGTTATCATCCTTCAAGGATCCTGCTGGGTTTTTGAAGAGGTCGGACGACTTTACTCTGGTCGATGACGATATGCACTTGAAGAAAGTCAAGACGGAGGAGGTGTTCGACACGCTGCTGCTCTCGAACTTCCAGGTAAGAGTTCTGATTTTGTAATTCACTTTGTTGGTGAAGTTCTTTATTGATCGACATCTCTCCTATGTTGTAGGCCTACCAAGCGACGTTGCATCTGCATGGTCGATATAAGGCCATCAACGACAAGAGTGTGGCGCTTCGTAAGGTGGGTGATGCTCTCAAGGCGGAAAACGCTAAACTCTCCACCGAGAAAAGCTTGGTTGAGCAGCAGAAGGTAGCACTGGAGGAGGAGCTGAAAAATGAGAGGGCTCGACACCAGGTCGAGGTGGCGAGGCTCAACGAAGCAGCTGGCCAGCAGGACAAGACCATCGAGGCTCTGAGGGAGAGGGCTCTGTTGATAGCGGTAGAGGCCGTCTGCAAAACCAGAGCAGGACTCTTCAAGGAGTATTTGTCGGGCGACCATTTGAAGTGGATTCCTCAGAAGATGCAAGAAGAAATTGATATGTACGAAGAGATGTAGCGTCTTAAGCTCGAGGAATCCCAAGGGGCGGGCGACGACGGAGATCTTCAGAATGTCGACGAGAACCTTGGGGATGATGCGTCGCTCGACATGGATGAAGCTGTTGCTACCGATGGTCCTCCACAAAATGGCTTATAAATTTTTCATTATAAATTTTTCATTCACGTTGTTATGTAATATTTCGAATGATTTGGTCGACTTCGACCTATTTTATCTATTTTTTAATAGTCGTAATAGAATTTATCTATTCCTCAATTTTGCATTTGTGGCGACTCTTTTGGTTTGCTTTGACTTTCGCGCGATGATAACTTTGAATTTTGCATGGAATGAGATGAGCCTGTAAACCCATGCTCAAACGTAAGGCGATCGACATTATATGAGACTTGAATTCGTTATCTTGATTTTGTATATATACGATAAGCCTGTAAACTTATGCTCATATCTAGGTCGGTCGACATAATTTATAAGGACGATTCAATTGATAGAATAATTTTATCGTTGGTGTCGTATCATTCAATCGACAAAATCTTTTTATTGTAGGATTTCGCTTGTATGCGTTTGATGGTCGACACGACCTTTTACATAGAATTTCGCTTGCATGCGTTTGGTGGTCGACATGACCTTTTACATAGAATTTCGCTTGCGTGCGTTTGATGGTCGACACGACCTTTTACATAGAATTTCGCTTGCATGCGTTTGGTGGTCGACATGACCTTTTAAATAGAATTTCGCTTGCGTGCGTTTGATTTTGTCACCACTTGTCTCGTTACTGTCGCCACTTGTCCCCAGTATTACTCCCCCACTCTCAATATGCGTTTGTCGATTGGAGTATATTGAGAGTGGTCATTGGAGATTTGTCTGAAATAAAAATTTTGCTTGTTGACATCGACAGCTAGGTCAGCGGGAAAAATGTATGTTGAGCTCAGTTTTGCACTTAGTTGCACTAAGTTGTCATCATTGCTCTTGACCACAATTTGTTAGCAATGAGAAGCCAGAATAAACAATAATGATAAAGATTTAACAGAATAAAATGGAATAAAATGGAAGTTCAGAAATGGTACTGTTTCAGATGTATGGCGTTCCAACTATTATGCAGTTCTCGACCGTCGAGTCCTCTTAGCTTGTATGCGCCTTGCCCGACAACATCCGTTATTTGGTATGGTCCTTCCCATGTTGGCCCCAGCTTTCCGGCGCCTTCTTCCCTGGTATTTTGGAACACTCGTCGTAGTACCTAGTTGTGTAGTCTAAAGACTCGGACGTTGACCTTTTTATTGTAATGTCGAGCGACTTGTTGTTGGTACGACTGAGTTCTTAAGGCTGCACGATCTCGTCGTTCGTCGAGATGTTCAAGTTCAAAACTGAGTTCCAAGTTGTTCTGCTCTTCATCGGGATTTTTGCTACGGGCGGTCGACAGCCTAGTTTCAATTGGGATCACTGCTTCTGACCCGTAGACGAGTGAGAAGAGAGTTTCTCCCGTCGACCGCCGTGGGGTAGTTCTGTATGACCACAAGATCTCTGGAAGTTTCTCTGCCCACTGGCTTTTCTCAGCTTCCAGTCGTTTCTTCAGTGTGTTGACAATTGTTTTGTTGGTCGACTCCGCTTGTCCATTTGCTTGAGGATATCGTGGAGTTGAGAAGCTTAACTTGATTGCGTATTTGTCGCAGAAATTTTTGAAGTCGTACGAAATGAATTGGGACCCATTGTCCGTCACTATCTCCTTTGGGACCCCAAACCTGCATATGATATTTTTCCATATAAAATTGCGTACCTCAATGTCGCGTATTTGTTGATATGCTCCTACTTCAACCCATTTGGTGAAGTAGTCTGTCAAGACTAACATGTAGACGACACCGCCTGGCGCAGCTGGTAGCTTACCTACAATATCCATTCCCTATTTCATAAAAGGCCAAGGGGCCGAAATTGAATTCAACATACCTGGGGGGAGATGTGATATCGGTGCGAAGCGTTGGCACTTGTCGCATGATTTGACGTGATTTTGAGAGTCGATTCGCATAGTCGGCCAGTAATATCCTGCTGTGATGGCTCTGTTCGACAAGCTACGGGCGCCGGAATGATTTCCGCATTCCTCTTGGTGTAAACTTTTCAGGACGTCGTACGCTTCTCGAGGGGTCACACATCTCAAATATGGGCCTGTGAATGATTTCTTGTAAAGTTTACCATACAGGATGCAGAACTTGGCTGCTTTTGCCTTGATTCTCCTTGCTTCTGCCCTGTCATCTGGTAGAATGTCTGCTTGGAGGTAGTTGAAGATCGGCTCTATCCAGCTTTTTCTGTTGTCGACCGGTGCCACTGTTTCTGATTCTTGAATTGATGGAGACATCAGATGGATTATTGGAACCGATTTTGAATTGTTCGTTGTCGTCGAACCTAGGCTTGCTAGTGCGTCCGCCCGTGTGTTCTCGGATCTGGGTATTTGCTCGATTGAAAACTCGTCGAAAGTCGACTGCAGCTGTTTGACTCTGTTTAGATAGGCCGACATTCTCTGATCCCTCGCCTCATATGTGCCATTCACTTGTCGAACGACTAATTGGGAGTCGCTTCGTACTTTAATGATTTTCACATTTAGGCTTTTTGCGAGGTCGAGCCCGGCGATTAAGGCTTCGTACTTGGCTTCGTTGTTCGTTGCTCGTTGCATGAAATCCACAGTGGACAGACTGCTCCAGTATGTCCCCTTGTGGGGATTCGAGTACCAATCATAATCCGTTTCCTTTAATACTACTTGATCCGTCGACCGACAAGATCCATATACCGGGTGTAACTGTTTCTGTTAGCGCAACTAGTTCCTGTTCGGCCTACACACATTCACCAGGGGTAAAATCCGTAATAAAATCGGCTAATACCTGTGATTTCATCTCTGAACGTGGGTGGAAACTGATGTCGTATTCGCTGAGTTCTACCGCCCACTTCGTCAATCGACCTGAAAGTTCAGGTTTATGAAGTATATTTTTGAGGGGATAAGTAGTTAATACCTTAATCGAGTGGCATTGGAAGTATGGTCTGAGTTTGCGGGCTGCCATCACAAGGGCAAGAGCTAGTTTCTCCAGTCGACTGTATCTGGTTTCGGCGTCGAGCAGAGTCTTGCTTACGTAGTAGACTGGATGCTGACTGCTACCCTCTTCTCTGACTAAGACTGCACTTACGGCTGTGTCAGACACGGCCAGGTATATGAACAGTGTTTCGTCATCCTTTGGTTTCGACAGTAATGGGGGTGACTTCAGATAGTTTTTCAACTCTAGTAATGCTTTCTCACAGTCATCGTTCCATTCGAACGCTTTGTTCTTCCTGAGGACGTTAAAGAATGGGAGGCATTTTTCGGACGACTTTGATATGAATCGGTTCAGCGCTGCAACTCGACCGGTTAGTTTCTGAACGTCCTTCATGCATTTGGGCGACTCAATATTTTTGATCGACCGTATTTGATCTGGATTTGCCTCGACGCCTCTCTGAGTGACTAGGTAACCTAGAAATTTTCCTGAAGACACACCAAAAGAACACTTAGTAGGGTTCAGTTTCATACCATATTGGTCGAGTACGTCGAACGACTGCTGTAGATGGTCGATATGTTGCTGGGCGACTAACGACTTGACTAACATGTCATCGATGTAGACTTCCATCGTCGATCCAAGCATCTTGGCGAACATTTTGTTGACTAGCCTCTGGTACGTTGCACCTGCATTTTTCAAACCAAAGGGCATTACTTTGTAACAAAAGATACCTCTTTCGGTGACGAATGCAGTTTTTTCTTGGTCATCTGGATGCATCAGAATCTGGTTGTAACCGGAGTAAGCGTCCATGAAGCTCAATAATTCGTGCCCTGCAGTTGCGTCGACCAGCATGTCGATATGTGGAAGTGGAAATGAATCCTTGGGACATGCCTTGTTGAGATCAGTGAAGTCGATGCAGACTCGCCATTTCCCGTTTTTCTTTTTTACCACGACGACGTTTGCTAGCCAGTCTGGATATTTTACTTCTCTCACTGAACCGATGTCGAACAGTTTTTGTATCTCTTCGTTGATCACTTTGTTCCTTTCGGGGGCGAATTTTCTTCTCTTTTGTTTAACCGGCTGATGGTCTGGGTCGACTTGTAGTCGGTGAACCATTATTTCTAGGTCGATTCCGATCATGTCTTTGTGCGACCAGGCAAAGCTGTTGCGGCGTTCTCTCAAGAACTCGACTAACTGCTTTCGGATGTCGTCTGGTAACCTCGACCCGATGAATACTTTACGATCTGGTTGGTCTGGGTCGATAGATACCTCGTCGAGTTCCTCCATTTTCTGCTTGGTTGGAGTCGACTTGACCGTGGCTTCCTGTAATTGCTATGATTCCTGTTTCTTCTTTTTTAAAGCGTTTTGGTAGCACTCCCTAGCGGTTCTTTGCTCTCCTTTAATTTCTTTAACTCCCCACTTGGTTGGAAACTTGATCAGCTGATGGTAAGTCGATGGGATTGCTTTCAACTCGTGTATCCAGGGTCTGCCGAGTATTGCGTTGTAAGGGGATTGGCAGTCGAGCACTAGGAAGTTGATGTATAGGTTGACTCCTTCGGCGTAGACCGGCAGCACAATTTCGCCTAGAGTACTCTTTTGTTCTCCACTGAACCTGGTCAACATCGTCGTTCGACGACTGAGTTTCGATTTGTCGACCTGCATTTCTCTTAGAGCACTGTTAAACAAAATATTGCATGAATTGCCATTATCAATTAAAATGCGTTTAGTTAAACAATTGGCAATATGCAAAGAAATAACTAAAGCATCATGGTGGGGAGAGAACAAATCTGATTTATCTGTCAACCGAAAGGTGACGGTTTCGTCGACTGTGGATGGGTGTTCTCGATTTGGTTGAATCTCTGCGTTTGACACTTGTCGAGTGTGTCTCTTAGCTGCTGAATAGCTCACTCCACTGACTTCAGACCCACCAGAAATGCAATTGATTACTCGATCTTGCCTAGGAGGTTCTGGAGGGCTGTCGACTGACCCGGTTTGTCTTTGGTCGTCGCGTCTCGCATATGTTTGCTTACCCTTGTCTGTTAGGAATTCTCGTAGATGCCCCTGTTTCAGCAGTTCTGCTACTTCAAACTTTAGGGCGATGCAATCTTCCGTGCGATGGCCATGGTCGCCATGGAACTCGCATCGGAGTTTTGGATCCCTATGTTCGGGAAGGGCGTTCATTTTCTGCGGCCATTTGATCGACTTACCCATTTCTCTCATAACGGCAACGAGGTCGACTGGTTCAATGCTGAGGAGGTATTCTGGTGCTTCCACCTTTGGTCGACTAGACCTTGGAATACCGTGCCCGTAGGTGCTTATCTCACCAGAGCTTTCATGCCGCGACTGGACGTTTCTCCTGTTGCTTGTCGGGTATGGTTCCGACCGTCTGTCGTTAGACTTTCTATCGATTCGCTCGTTTCGACGACCTCCATAGTAACTGCTATTGGCTTTTCCAACGAAGTTCGCCTCATCTTCCTCCCACTTGATCTGAGCCCATGCTTTGGCCAATACATCTTCCATTGTCCTGCAAGGGTATTTGGTAAGTTCTTTGTATAAATCGGAATCAAACCTGAGACCTTTTCTGAAGGCATAGATGGCAGTCGCCTGGTTGCAGTGCGGGATCTGCACTTTTTCTCTGTTGAAACGTCCGACGTAGGCTCGCAAGTTCTCGCCAGTCCTCTGCGTTATGGTGTAGAGGTCGTCCAACAACTTTTCCAACTTGCGGCTGCTTGCAAATTGCTCCACGAACGTGTCCGTCAGCTGTGCAAAAGAATCAATAGAATTATTAGGTAAATTTGTGTACCATTGTAGGGCAGGACCACTAAGGCTAGATCCGAAGGCCTTGCACATGCATGCTTCTCTAAGGTCGCGTGGGATTGCGGCAGTGAACATCCTCTGCTTGTATTGTGCTATATGGTCGTCCAGATCGGTCGTTCCTTCGTATTGCTTCATATTTGGGAAATTGAACTTCTTAGGCATCTCCATCAGAGTTATTGCATCGACGAAGGGCGAGTCAGCGAAGCTATTTGCGGTACTTTTCTTGATAGGAGCTGGGACTCCTGGAATTCTTTGGATGAGAGCTTCCATTTCTGCAAACCTGTGAGAGAATTCTAGATTAGCAGATAAATGTAAGTCTGGCCCCGGTTTTACCAATCCGGGTGTCGACTGGAAAGACATAACCGCCTTTGGGATATTGTCCGGTTGTTGATCTACTGGCTGTTCGTATTCGTTCATAGCATCGTTTCTGGCGAGTACGTCGTTGAGGTCGATCTCAACCCTTGCCGTCTGAAGTGTTGGTCGATTCTGATGGTCGACCGAATTTACTTCTGGTGCGATGGGGTTGCCTGGAACTCTCCGAATAGGTCGGTCGACGCCATGTTCGTCGTTCGACGTCGGGACTGGATGCTCCGAAGTGGCTGAATCTGGAACTACTTCGTCGACCAGCGTTCTCAATTCTTCGTTTGCCGCCCGGATTGCCGCATTTTCTGCTTCGAGTGCTTGCAGCCTCTCAGCACTGGCGGCCATTTGGGCGTTCAGCATAGCAATCTGCTCTTCGACGGTTGGGTTTGATACATTTCTGGCCATGTTGAGTCGTAGTTAGGATTGATTGATTTGGATTCAAAGATAGTTGCAATGGGCCCCACGGTGGGCGCCAAACTGTAGGGGGTCGACCTACGGTCGATGTGGATCGGGTCGGATTTGTGTTAGGCCCAAGGCAACTTGATCGGGCTTGTCGAATGGAGGAATGTCGTCTCGTCTGAAGACCTGCAAAAGATGTTAGTCTGTCGAATAAAGGGATGTCGTCTCCTCAAGAACCTGCAAGATAAGTTAAAGGCAGAGATAAAACACAGTAAAAACGAAGGTGGTGGGTTTGGATCGTTTAGCCTTAGATATGCTTGGGCTGAGCAATCGTGACTTGAGAATCTCACTGATCGGAATAATCCTAGAATCAGAGGTTTAGTACGCGATTAATAAGCTTTAGTTCAGAGAAAATCAGAGAGCTCTAGTGAAGGAGGCCTCTCTTATTTATACTAGGCACCTTTGCTCCAACGTCCACTATCTGCACTTGATAGTGGGCGTGATTCTAGGAGAGATTTCCTCTCAATGGGCAGTTACATCTTGTTTCGTAACTGCTCACTTTGAATGAGTCTTCAACGGTAGCTTCTGCTGGCAGCTAGTGTGAGTCGACCCAACACAATGGGCCTGGGTTAGGCTGGTAAAGATTGGGCCTTGGCATGTTGGGCCATTGGACCATTTTCGGCTACTACAATATTATGGTGTTGGTCCTGTCATTTCTTATATAAAATAAAAGAAACCCAAAACCTAAAACCCAAAATTCCACCCCGACATCATCGTTCACAGCCGCTCTCCCATTTCATATTGATTTCATCCTGCTCTTCTCCGTTCACAGCAGCCGCCGGCGCCGCTCGTCTGCCACCAAGTCACTGCGCTCCACGCCGATTCTGCTGTTCTCTCCTCCACGCCACCGTCCACACACCGTTGCCCTCCACGCCGGAACGGCTAATTCTCGTCACCCACTAAGTTTTCAAAAGATTCTCAAATATGTCATCTGTCAATAGTAACGAGATACCAGATGATATCTTGACTGGAATCTTGATTCGATTACCATTGAAATCTATTCTCAGATGCAAATCTGTATCTAGACAGTGGCGCTCTCTCATTTCCGGTCCTCAATTTTGTCGCTGCCTCTACCCTGATCCCTATTTAGTCTCAGGCCTTCTTTTGCACAAAAATTCTCTCATTAACAAAAAATATGATTTTGTTTCTCTAAGTGACAAGCCAACTAGCCCTCCCTTCAAGAGGACTGGTTCTCTCTCAGGCCTTACAGTGCACAAGAATTCTGATATTCACCTTACTCAGAACAAGATTTTGTTCCTTTAATTGACAAGCCAAATATATAGCTTACTGTTTAATTCCTCTCAACCATCATTCCAGTTTAAATTTTTTACATGGATTAATATGTTGTTCTAAAAAGTCTTAGATCATGATTTCTTCAGCCATAAAAAAACTAAACTACCAGGTGCTCCTTGGAAGCCACCCCATCACTTCAGCATTTTTCATTTAGGCTTAAATCAATGTACATAAAAATGGGATGATGATATGTTGATAGTTTGATCCAAAGCAAGAAAATATGATCAAATCCTCTCCAGTCTAGTAGGGTGTTTTGGGGTTTTCAACTAGTGCCTCTGCTTCCAGTGGATGAAGGTAGTAGGCATGCTTACATGTAACATGTAGAAGTGTTTCTATTCATATGCAACTCAGATTTTGTGCATTACTCATTGAACTCAAAAGTTTAAACAAGTAGAAGAATAGCAGAATTGATAGTGAACCTAAGCTGATCCTTATGAGTAGAACATGATTTTGATTGTGCAGCAAGGAAGTTGCTGTTGATTCTCATGTACGCTAAAACTAAAAGATTGAACAAGCATATATAGAACTCTGTTGTTACAGTTTTATATAAAATTTTTGAATTGATTATTCAAATAAACTGACCAATTCAAAACCACAAAAATCTCAACTTTTCTTCACGTCACCATTACCTGTTATAGCTCTTGATGTAAAAGCTAAAGCTTAAACAAATATAGAACTCTCTTGTTGCAGTTTCTATAATATTTGTGACTTGATTTTTCTAATAAACTGACAGGTTCAAATTCCTAAAAAGTGATTTTTCAGCAAAAGGTCTGTATATAACCCCACTT
Organism: Acer saccharum; assembly: GCA_030490815.1. Classification (NCBI taxonomy): domain Eukaryota; kingdom Viridiplantae; phylum Streptophyta; class Magnoliopsida; order Sapindales; family Sapindaceae; genus Acer; species Acer saccharum. Next base: position 57,725,663 of record CM059866.1, on the reverse strand, counting down.
CCTCGTATAAAAATATTGGGGCAGCCACTTTTTACTTTCGGTGAAATACCATGAATCGGTTCGATTAGGTATCCAACCCAACCCGATCTTATATATCTATTAACTATATAAAAAGAGAGAGTTGTTGGTTTCATTTATAGTATCCCGAACAATATTATTTGATGGATTGCATAACTCAGGTCTTCCCGGATGAGTACCACTTGCAAACCCTCGAGCCATTATTGGGTGCTTGCCCCCAGCTTTAGGTACGTTCATTGCTTAGAGTGGAGATTATTTTGTCTACAAATAATTTTTATAATATAATCAATCTAAAAATTTGTTTGATACGATGTGGAATTCATGTGTGATGCAGTTAATATAGTATATTTATTTCCTATTTTTTTAATAGTTTTTTAAATTGTGGAGTACATACTTCTAATAGTTTTTATACAAGGATGGTGTAATAAAATTTTTCCTAGTATGTAATTCTGATCGGAGGATATAAGATCAGTCAGTGCAGCATATTGATATTTCTCCTTTATGCATCATCGTTTCGATCACTAGCTAACAGTTGACATCAAAACAGTGCTATCTCGATTAATGGACAAGTTGTCAAATTATGCTGCTTCAAATCCAGATGTGAGTAATCTATATGCTATTTTTGCTTGTTATGCTATCACATTGTACTGATTATGTTATTATGTTCCAGGTACTACTTGAATTTCTGCAAGTTAAAGCTTTTGGTAAATTGAGCAATGCCATTGGGAAGGTAAATTAGCTACTTTGAAATTCTGCCTATATCTTAAATGGTGCACATATGTTGAAGTAAAACTCGAAAGTTCCTTGGTTGTTTCATTATAGTTTCTTATATATTTTCTCTACCTTTCAATGTTGTAGTTGTTGTCTCCTATTCAACATTTTAATCTTTTTTTTTCTTCTCTAAATTTAACTGAAGTCCCAGATTTTGCAGCCTAAGCTTAGGCTAATCTGTAGGCCCAAATTGGATTGATGTAAGCGTCCTTAACTTAGTATGCATGTTTATTGCTGTCTCAGATAATTAAATTGTCATACAGATAGTTCTGTTGATGGTATTATAGATTAGAAGTTTTTTTTTTTTCATCCTTTTAGCACAAGGAAGATTGCGGCAACATGTTTTTTTATGGCCATATCTTAGGTACGTTTGAGTGAGGAAGATTACAGCAACATGTTTTTTATGACCATATCAGGGGATGTTTGAGTCATTCAATTATCAATATGATTATATCCTCGTTTTTCCCTTTCCATGTTCACAATTTGCAAATAATATATTTCATAAAAAAAAGTTGGGACTTGATTTATACTGAGCATAATTATAATTATCTTTTAAAAAACATATGATTCAATATTAATTCGGTCTGAAATTTTGAATAATAAAAAATGCATGCCAATACCATGTCTATTTTAGTTAGGAGTGTGTGTAATACAATCCAATTCAATAGGATCCTGGATCATTAAATTTTAAAATCTATTTTGTACAAGGCACTCTTAGAGTCTTAGATGATATTTCATATACAAGGGTGTAATATCGCCACTCTTAAATGATATTTCGTATGAGGCACACCCAATATATTACCAAAAATGTTCTTTATTTTAATTTTTTGTTAAATACCATTAACTAATAAATTATAAAATAATTAAAATGTAAAATATATATAACATAAAAGCATGGGAGGAGAATCACTTTTTTTGTATAATTGTTTTACTTTTAGTTTAACTTATCGTTAATTAAATTAAATTATTTTAGCTATTTAATATTTTAATTTTAATAATCACAATTAAAGTTTAATTTATATTTCGATCAAAATATTTTATACATGTTGAATTAACCGTACCCCCTATCGGTCTATTTATGCCATACTTTTTAAAATTTTAATTTAGTTAAATAAAATTAAATACATTTATTAATTTTTTTGATTTATTTCCAAAATTACCGTTTTTACTTATATTTCAAACTTAATACACACCATCTCAAATCTCTCTATCTCTGATCTTTGATCTTTGTACACGTCTCTCTCACCGATTTATTTTTTCTTCTTACATGAAACATTCCATTCAATGGTTATGGATATTGACCATAATTAGAAAACATTTAATAAAAAAAATATTCTTCATGCATGATATTTTTCTTATATAAAAAAAATATTTCTATGTATGATTCAAATTTCAAAGTACATGTTGTGTTGAGTCTTGATTCTTTGGTGGTTGGGTGAAACATTTATGGGTGGCAATATCGGCACCCTTAACGAAACTATGTTTGGTTACCGAAGCCGTATATAATGTAGTTACGAAATACGTACATGTAGTTAACATAGCGGTAAATGTAGTTATAAGCAAAACTTTTGAAGAAAAACCGAAGCCGTAGATGTAGTTACGAAATACATAAATGTAGTTACCGTAGTCGTAAACGTTAACTACAAGCAAAATTTTGAAGAAAACATGAAATGGTTACTGAAGTCGTAAATGTAGTTACCAAAGTAAATATAGTTACCGTAGCGTAAACATAGTTACAAGTAAATTTTTGAAGAAAACATTAAATAGTTACCAAACCCGTTGATCGGACTATTTTATACCTATTTGAGGTCCCCCATTTCCGATCGTTTGTCTCGTTTTCGAGCGTATTTTTGTATATAATGTTTTGTTTGAGCCTTGTGTAGGTACATATTTCTTACAACAGGTATTTGAGCTTAAAGATTAGTTGAGGAGGCAAAATGGAGCAAAAAGGGCTGAAATTGTATATACGCGTGCAGAACGTACAACTTGCGGATGTCATATCTTCCTCTTAGATTGAACCACATTGATATCTTTATATATTCGGAAAGCCCGGAAGTCTAGTTTCCAGAACAGTTAACGGATTGCGATTCCGAGCTTTCTACATGAAGTTATGGCCATTTCCGTAACGGTGCGCGATGCTGAAAACGCTGAAATGCTGTCAGGTCCAAACGGCTACTTCAATTCTGCGGCCAAGCCATAGAATGAAACCACCGATCAGCTCCAGAAAGTCATTTTTTGGGCGAATTTCAAGGACAGTTTCGTCCTTTCATCCCCAATTCGTGCCCTAACCTCCCAACACTAGATAAACACCTTATTCTCTTCTCTTCCACCAGAATACACACCCTACACACTTCCTCTTCTTCTTCTTCTTCATTTTCTTCCACCTAATAAGAGAGAGAGAAGCTTTCTAGAGCATCCATTGAGCTTTTTCCTCCATGGATGCTCCCCATCTCACCTTCTACCCATCATCCACCCATTTATGAGTAGATTGCAAGGAGAAAGGAGGGTCTTAGGATCAAATTCGAGCTAGGGCTTCATGGAGGACTTGGAGGAGGTTTTCTTCAAGGGTTGTCTCCTTTAACTCATCTATTTGTATTTCTTGTTCTCTTAAATGTGTAATCCCCACTTGGGAATATTTGTAAACCTATATTTGTGCTCAATATATATGATAGTTGTTTTTATATCCAATTTGTGTTTTAATTCATTCTTGATTGTTGTTGAATATATCTCTTATCTTGAAATGCATGTTTATGGATGATTGGAAATTAATATGTATTCATGGATGGGATTAGAAGTAGATTAATGTAAATTAGGAGTAGTTGTAATCAAATATCCCATTTTGTGTTTGTATGTTGATGGAAGGTCAAAATTGTATGTTCATGGATCGGTTTGAGTGACTTAGAGTTAGGATTGTGCCTTTGGAGGGGCTCTCCGGGCATAGTTTTGGCTAATTAGCTAGGAAGAGTGGGTGAACCTATTAATTGCCATATTAGAAGGGTTTGGTTCATTATTCTTGTTAACAATTGGACTTTAGCTATTTCTCACTGTAGGGGCTCTAGGTGAGTTATGGTTGGAGATACAATCACTCTTTCCATATTCATTGTACCTAACGTTGCCATTTTACATTACCGTGTTAATATTGGGACTCAATTTAGCATCGGTTTATAGAATGTGTTCACATATGTTGGTTGTGGTTTCGTGTTTGAGAGGCTCTCAACACACTCTTCAACCATTAGCTCTATGAATGGGTATAAATCAGATTAAGACAAGAACGAACCCTTAACTAAATTGGATGTCCTTAATGTCTAACAACCACCTATTTGTGCAATTATGTATTTAAACCTTATGTGACCATTTTCATGCATCTCTCCTATCCATAATTTTATTTATCACTTTAATCACCATTCTCACCCTTCCATATTCTCTTTGTTTTTATTTATTTTCATTTTTATTCTCTACACACACACACACCCCGCATTGTACATACATTTCACACACATCATTCTTACCTTACCGCATTCTATTTACATGTTTACAATAAACTCTAGAACTTGATACGGTTGACGAATCACACCTCTCTGTAGAACGATACCCTTGCTTGTCGTTTTATTAGTCTTTTGCTAGTTTAGAGCACATTGCGTAGGAAACCCCTTTTTAAATGAAATAATCTTTTGATCCTTGCTATTTCTTAACGACGGAAAAAGTGAGTATCACCTGTAAACATAGTTACCAAAACCGCAAATGTAGTTACCGGAGCAGTAAACGTAGTTGCAAGCAAAATTTTGAAGAAACCATGAAATGATTATCGAAACCGTAAACGTAGTTACCAAACCCGTAAATGTAGTTACCGGAGCCGTAAATGTAGTTACAAGCAAAATTTTGAAGAAACCATTAAATGGTTAATAAAGCCGTAAACGTAGTTACCAAAGCCGTAAATGTAGTTACCGTGGCTGTAAACATAGTTACAAGCAAAATTTTGAAGAAAACATTAAATAGTTACTGAAACCGTAAATGTAGTTACCATAGCCATAAACATAGTTAGAAGCAAAATCTTGAAGAAATCATTAAATAGTTACCGAAGCTGTAAACATAGTTATCAAAGTCGTAAATGTAGTTACCGGAGCAGTAAACGTAGTTACAAGCAAAATTTTGAAGAAACCATGAAATGGTTACTGAAGTCATAAACGTAGTTACCAAACCCGTAAATGTAGTTACCGTAGTAGTAAACGTATTTATCATAGCCATAAACGTAGTTACAAGCAAAATTTTGAAGAAACCATGAAATAGTTACTGAAGCCGTAAACGTAGTTAACCAAAGCCATAAATGTAGTTACAAGCAAAATTTTGAAGAAAACATGAAATAGTTACCGAAGTCGTAAAAGTAGTTAGCAAATTCGTAAATATAGTTACCATAGCCATAAACGTAGTTACAAGCAAAATTTTGAAGAAACCATGAAATAGTTACCGAAACCGTAAATGTAGTTACCAAAGTCGTAAATGTAGTTACCGTAGCCGTAAACGTAGTTACAAGCAAAATTTTAAAGAAAACATGAAATAGTTACCGAAGCCATTAAGTTAGTTACCGAATCCTTAAATATAGTTACCGTAGCCGTAAACGTAGTTACAAGCAAAATTTTGAAGAAAACATGAAATAGTTACCAAAGCCGTAAACGTAATTACCAAATTCGTAAATGTATTACCATAGCCGTAAACATAGTTACAAGCAAAATTTTGAAGAAACCATGAAATGGTTACCAAAGTCGTAAATAGAGTTACCAAAATCGTAAACGTAGTTACAAGCAAAATTTTGAAGAAACCATGAAATGGTTACCGACGCCGTCAACGTAGTTACCAAAGTCGTAAACGTAGTTACAAGCAAAATTTTGAAGAAAACATGAAATAGTTACTGAAGCCATAAAGGTAGTTACCAAAACCGTAAATGTAGTTACCGTAGCCGTAAACGTAGTTACAAGTAAAATTTTAAAGAAAACATTAAATAACTATTGAAGCTGTAAACGTAGTTACCAAAGCCGTAAATATAGTTACCGTAGCCGTAAACATAGTTACAAGCAAAATTTTGAAGAAAACATTAAATAGTTATCAAAGCCGTAAAGGTAGTTACCAAAGCCATAAATGTAGTTACCGTAGCCGTAAATGTAGACTTGACGCCAGTTCTAGTTTCGGTTCCAGTTCTAGAACCCCGGATTTTGGTTTCGGTTTCGGTTCTGGAATCGTCGATTTCGGTTTCGATTCTAGTTCCAACGGTTTGGGTGGTTCGGTACCCCCCCCCTAACCATAAACCTAAAACCTAGTATATATATACAAGTATACAACTATCAAGATTCAAAACTCTCACATCTCTCCAAACATCTCTCATCTCAAAAATCTTTTTCCTTACAACTCTCTCATCATGATTAACGATCCCATCATCTCTTTCTCTTCCTCTTGTTCAGGTTTCAATTTTTTTTTTTACGAAGATGAGATCTTGATCGATGCGGTAGCGCTTGGATTCTTGTCGGCAGCACGGTTTTGGCGACGGCACCGTGAAGACGACGACGAAAAGAAAGCTTGAAGATGATTAACGGCGGCGGCAGATGATGGTCATTAATGGCAGATCTGGTGGCTGCGTGAGGAAAAAGATGAAGGCATGAAGGTTGAAGCTAGGGTGGCTGCGTGAGGAAGAAGATAAAGGCATGAAGCTAGGGTTGAATTGTTTGGGTGTGTTTAGAACAATAAAGGGGTGCACTTGGGCTTATGTGGGTTTGAATTGTGATTTGGCTTGGTGGGCCAGTTGGGTTTGCACCAATTGATTTTGTGGAATTGGGTTGATTGGGTTTGAAAACCCAACTAAATTATCTAAGAATTTTTTTTTAAAAATGTTGGAACCGTTGGTTCTAATCAGATTCGAACCGGGCAGTTCCTCATATCTTGGAACTGGAACTGGAACCGCCCTTGGACCGGTCTCGATCTAGTTCCGGTTTTGGTTTTTCCGGTTCGGTTCTCCAGTTCGAACGGAACCGACCCGACACCATGTCTACGTAAACGTAGTTACAAACAAAATTTTGAAGAAATCATTAAATAGTTACCGAAGCCGTAAATATAGTTACCATAGCCGTACACGTAGTTATAAGCCAAATTATGAAGAAATCATTAAATAGTTACCGAAGCCGTAAATATAGTTACCATAACCATAAACGTACTTACCTAAGCTGTAAATATAGTTACAAGCAAAATTTTGAAGAAAACATGAAATAGTTACTGAAGCCGTAAATATAGTTACTATAGTCGTAAACGTAGTTACAAGCAAAATTTTGAAGAAAACATTAATAGTTACCGATGCCACAAATGGAGTTATCAAAACCGTCAACATAGTTACCATGAAAAAATAAAAATAAAATAATTTAATTTATTCTGATTAAACTTTATTTTTCTATATTATTTTTTCAGATTAAATAATTTATTATTATTATTTTATCTTATTTTTCGTTATTTCAATTATTAATAAAAATTAATATAATATATATATATATATATATATATATTAATAAAAAACAGGGAATAGCCGGTTGATTCCCTTGAAACCATCATTTTTCCCATTGAAACCATCACTTTTTTAATTTGCATGATGCATGGACTTTTTGTCCCTGCATAGTAGCCGGCCCCTAAATTAAAAGGTACGCGTAACCAAACCTAGTGATATATATATATATATAAATAAAAATAAAACCCAAAATATAAATTTCCACCACCGGACATCACTGTTCACACAGTCACTCTCTCATTTCCATCGATTTCATTCTGCTCTTCTCCGTTCACGGTAGCCGGCGTTGCTGCTGTCCACAACACCGTCCTCTGCACCGTTGCCCTCCACGCCGGAAAGGCTAATTCTCAAAGTATGTCATCTGTCAATAGTAACAAGAAATTGGATAACATAGCAGATAATGATGATATCTTGACAGAAATCTTGGTTCGTTTACCCTTGAAATCAATTCTCATATGCAAATCTGTATCTAAACAGTGGCGCTCTCTTATTTCCGGTCTTCAATTTTGTCGCCGCATCTACCCTGATCCCTACTTAGTCTTAGGCCTTCTTTTGCACAAAATTAATCTCAATAATCAAGAAAATGATTTTGTTTCTCTGACTGACAAGCCAACTAGACCTCCCTTCAAGACCCTAACTTTTTTGAACCATCCTTCAGGATTGGAAATCTTACAGTCTTGTCATGGGTTGCTCTTTTGTTCCGGCTTTACCAATACAGACTTCAGACGTGACTATTACATTTACAATCCCACAACAAAGCAATTCCGCACACTTCCTTTGCCTCCTGGTGGTCAAGATTCAACAATGGTTCGTGGTATGACTCTAGCCTACGATCCTCAAAAATCACCTCACTATAAAGTTGTATGTGTCCGAAAACCTAATTCATGGCGAACTTATTTGGGCATTTACTCACGATTAGGCCATTTAAACCCATTTAAGTATGATCACCATTGTGGGCGTATGGGTTATTACTTGCGGTATCAGATAGTGATATACTCATCTGAGACGCGCTCCTGGAAGCTCTCTGGCAGGCCTTTTATCGTGCACAATGGTGTGAATTTTAGAAGGGGAGTATTTTGGAATGGTGCAGTTCATTGGGTTAATTATTATTCCAGTCCTTCTCTGTACTTCAAGGTGGATGATGAGAAACTCCGAAAAATGCCAATGCCTGCAACTCCAATTCCTGATGTTGGTAGAAGATTGCTGTATCTTGATGAGTCTAGGGCGCACCTGCATCTTGTTGAGATATATGGCATGACAAAATTCGAGGTCTACGAGATGAAAACTGACTATTCTGGATGGTTCGTTAAGTATAAGGTGGATCTTGATAGTATAACAAATGCATTTCCAGAGATGATTTCAACACATCTTCACCCATCTAAATTTGCTATACTTGGTATAATTAGGGAAGCAGATGATGGAGAATCATATATGGTGTTTCACATACCTGGTAAGGTCATCCGCTATAACCTTAATGATAGGACTTTCAATATGATCTACGATTTCTCTCCGGGTTCTGAGAATAGATATCTCAGATTTAACTGGTTTGATGCTTATCATTACACCAAGACTATTGCTAGCATTTGACTGGTACGGATGAGAAGGCTGGTTTCTTTTGGAAAAAAAAAAAAAAAAAAAAAAAGCAATGGACTAGACAAAGTATTATAGAATTAACTTTGTATTCTGGGTGAATTGTATTGAAAGTTTGGATTTGGAATGCTTGTGTAAACTGCTTTTTGTATGTTTAATAAATTTGTGGTTGATTCATGGAAGTATTGTGTCTGTTCTGTGAATTGTTTGTTTTTAAAGCTTTAGTAGAATGAACTATCTCTCCTGACACGATAAATTCTGGTGTGGAAGAGAAAGTCTTAGATTCAATAGTAAGTATTGTGTGGAGGTCAGTTCCTTGGAATTTATATGCATAAAATGTTTATAAGAATTACTAAAACCTTATAAACATATATACTACTTGACATACCATTTGATTGATTTATGTCACATGCAACTGATTATTGTTATAATAAAGTGATTTTCTACAAAGGAGGTCCAGCAGTACTAAAGCATTATGCCTACTGCATAGATAAAATGTTGCTGACATATACCATTGGGCTCCTCTGTTTATTGTTTATACAATTATCTTGCTGTTCATAACATAGGAAGCAACTCTTTTCCTCTGTTCATTTGTATCATATGTTTCATGTATATAGAGTTGGGTGGTATTTCATGTGAGCTAGTCGAAAAGAATCTGAATCTCATCATTGTAAGTGATTCATATGATTCCATCAAAGTGAAAAAATAAAATGGGAACAGGGAAATTTTAAATGCTAGGAGATGGAAATGCAGGAATGTCTATAATCTTTGCGTCTAATCTTATATGATTTGAAGGATTTTGATCCTCACATATAGTCACGATATTTCATTAGGGATACGTGCATGTTGCTTTAAGATTATGACATTTTCTATACAAAGTGCACCGAAAGGCCAGTTCTAGTCTCTGGATCCACCGCATAAAATTAGGCCATTGCAAGAATGCAGAATTCTTGCTTTCATGTCAGCAATGTTGAGGGACTTAGAAGGGGTTTGAGAGGATTTGGAAGCAAGGTTGATGAAATCGTATCTAGGAATGTTTAAACGACACACAAGAAGGTCTGAAATGGGTTCAGTAATAGGGGTCCGGCGGAGGGAGAAGTTGGGAATACGAATTTGAATTTGAGCAGGGATTTGATGGGGAGGCAAATAAGTATTACAGTCAAAAGATCATCATTGTTGGCAATTGTTTCAGCTGATGTTAATAATTTATGATGGTAAGAAGAGGAGGCTGTGACAGTTGTGTTTGAGTTTGTTTTAGTTATATTGGTGGAAAGCACGGTGGGGATAATTGTGAGACAATTCACAGTAGATCATGCTTGGTTTTGGCATCAGATCAGAATAAATATATATTTATAGGTTCTGCATCTTGGTCTGTCAAATTGATAGGAAAATTCTGTAGTAAGGAAGTTGCTCTTGATTCTCATGTACGTTAAGAGATTGAACAAGCATAGAACTCTGTTGTTACAGTTTTATACAAAAATTTTCAATTGATTATGTAAATAAACTGACTAATTCAAAGCCACAAAACTGTCAACTTTTCTTCTGGGACACCAGACACATCACCATTACCTGACATAGCTCTTGATTCTCAATATAGTATCTCCTTTAGATGTTTATGAGAAATAAGCCGATAAATCTGACACCATATATAGCTCTGAAAACTTCATTTACAGGGAATGGAGGAAGTAATAAGCATGGCTTGGTAGTAGGATTGTAAACACATGCAATAGTTGTCACTATGCTCATTCCCTCCAGAACTGCTGCATAATAACATTAGACCATGACAAGATTGTAGGACACTATTGTTCAGAAAAGTAGGCCATAGAAATGGAGGGTCAGACAAATCAGAAGAAGTAAGATTGATGAAATCGTATTGCTGAATTCTTAAATGAAACTTGAAACTTCATTTTTTTTTATTGAACATTTTAGATAAAGTGACTTAAAACCTCAAATAAACAAAAATAATAAATAAAAAGTTCCCTCATATCGAACATGTAGTGATCTGTCAAGATTCCAATTTTTGGAACAGCAACCAAATATTCCTCTTGTGCTTTACAATGAATGCGTTATCTGGGTCAAATTTGCAGAGCTATAGGGTATGTAGCAATCTTCAGGAGTAGGTCGTCGTTATAGTGAAGGCATTCATCATGAAGGTTCGCTTAGATTTTGCAGGTCTAATGCTATCAATACATTAAGACATTTGCTTCCGTTTAATGACATTGCTTCCTTAACATTATATAGGATTCTCTGTTAATACTATTATCTTGCTGTTGTAATTCAGGCACAGAAATCCCATCTATGGTTGCTTTGCTTTGGAATGTGATCTATAGTCTTTGTGTCTAATTTGATATGATTTGAAGGGTTTTGATCCTCACATATAGTCACAATATTTCAATAGGAATACATTGCTTTGAGATTGTGACACTTTCTTACAACATTGTACACGAAAGGCCGGCTGCTTAAGTTTTCTTCTAATTATTCTATCAAAAGATTGATTTTGTACAAAAGTTACGGCAAACACCAAACTAGTTATAAAGCAGTACATAATATCACATTTTGATATAAGGAAACAAGAGTTGCTTATTCTTTAACACATCTTTTTAGTCCTGATCCCGATAAGGAAAAGCGGTAATTTTAAACAAAGGTTTTGTGTTCTTGATTCCTAGGCATAGTGCCTCTTCCCCTATGCGGCCTATTGGTACTAGTCTAGTATGGTAGGGTTGGCTTGTAATAGAGCCCATAGGTGTAACCTTTTGCTTAATACTCGAATCGACAATTGAAGCATCTGAGTCTGCATTAATTTGGCCCCTCGCGCACTGTTACGAAAACAGAAATAACTCCCTCTAGAAAACTCAAAATCGCATTCCGTAAAAACTGTTGGAAAGTAGACATCCGGGGCTTTCCGGATATATGTTGATACAACGTGGTTTGATCTAAGGAGGGAAATATGACCCCTTAAATTTGGGTGTTCTGTGCGGGCATTCACAATTTCAGCCCATTAAGCTTCTAAAACTTTTCAATTAAGCTCAAACACCATTCGAAGGGAACATATACCTACACATGGCTCACAAAACACATTTTATACACAAACACGCTCGAAAACAAGAACAAATGATAGAAAATGGGCACCTCAAATAGGTATATAAATTGTCCGATCAATTGACCTCCTGCAGTTTGCAAAGGAGGTTCCTCCACGAATTGAGGATGTTTCGGCAGGCGGTTGATATATTATCTTTTTATTTTATTTTATGAAGTTTTAATTAAAAATATTTTATGTCTAGGATAATGTTTAATTAAAAATATTTTATGACTAGGATGATGTTGTAGGGTATATTTGGTTTTCTATAGGTTAAAGTTAGTTAACCGTTACAATTAACAGATTGATTTTATGACAAGGGGTGTTTATGTTAATTTAGGATATCTTTTTAAAATCTTGCTAGATTCAATAAAGTAAAGGTAAGCTAACGCAATTAACCCTTAAATGAATGATATTTAAAGAAAATTCTTCAATTAAAGTACAACTTTTTTGCACACTTAAAACAAAAATAACGAGATTTGTTGATCTTTTTCATCAAATTCAAAAATCTCTTCCACTTAAGCAATATCACACTACAGATCTACTTTTCAATGATTAAGTTATTAAAATTTCCGGTGATTTTGTAGGATAAGCAACAAATTAATAATTTGAGTTTTAATAGCACTTAAATTATGTTTATGGCAAAAATATCATTCAGACACAAATACAAAAACTAAGCCCGTCCGGTAACGTTTTTTAAAGGTATTTTTGTTTTTGGATTTCGAAAATAAAAAGGAGAATGAAAACAGTGTTTTTGGTTTCAGTTTCGAAATCTAAATACGCGTCTGGTAGCATATCCTGAAAGTTGTATTCCGAATATGAAAACGTAAAAAACGCGTACGGTGGGTTATCCAAAATATATCAAAAATTATAAAAAATTGATTTAATTTAATTTTTTATTTTGGGTCAGTCTTTGCAACTGACAGCACCAGGTCGGCACCACCGTAGCTCGGCCAAGTTGACGGTGCTGGCGAGGTAGCCGGGTAGCCGGGATGTGCGACGGCTAGGACTGGTGGCGGAAAGGGTCGGCGGTGGCTGGATTAGCGGAAGGAAGAAGAAAAAGTCGTCGAGGAAGAAGAAGAAGATGGTGGAGCAGTCGGCGCATGCGGCTGATTCCGGCGTCGTTCTGCAGTGACGCTACTTGGGTTTTGTAGATCGACCTCTGAGGATCCAATCTATGGTGGTTTCGGCCTCTGAAGAAGAAGAAGAAGAAGAAGAAGAAGAAGATTCCGGCGAGAAGAAGAAGACGAGGCTGTCGAGCAAAAAGAAAAGAAGAAGAAGAAGAAGAAGAAGACAAGGCTGTCAAGCAAGAAGAAGAAGAAGATTCCGGCGAGGAGGAGGAGAAGAAGAAGAAGAAGAAGTTGTCGAGCAAGAACGAAGAAGAAGATGTCGAGCAAATAAGGAAGAAGAAAAAAAGAAAAGAAAATTAGTTTTTTATTTAGATTGAAAAACAAAACGAAAAACAAAATGAAAAACATCAAAAAGTTGTTTTGGAAATTTTTCACTTTTAACACTAAATGTTGTTTTTGCTTTGCAAATAAAATGAAAAACAAAATGGAAAACGATAACGAATGCGTATTTGAAATTGGATTTGGAAAATAAAAACAAAAAAAGACTTGTAAAACGATACAAGACAGACCCTAAATCTCACGTTTTTAAGTCTTTAACCGAGACTTAATTTCTTTTGATCAAGACTTATTTCCTTTGTTATAAACTTAATTTTTTTGGTCAAGAATTATTAAGTCTGAGCTTTTTTTTCAAATCTTTTGACAAGTAAAAATATTTTTGTCTGTTTCACATCAAAATTCAAATTATTAAGTTAGTGCTAATCCAAAAAAAAAAAAAAACTTTGTACCCTCTCTCTCTCTCTCTCTCTCTCTCTCTCTCTCTCTCTCTCTCTCTCTCTCTCTCTCTCTCTCTCTCTCTCTCTCTCTCTCTCTCTCTAAATATTGCTATATTCAATCTCTAAACTTTAAATTTTTTAAAATATTATTGAGGATAAAAATGATTTTAGTCCCTCTAGTTTGCCATATTATCCGTTCCGATACCCTAGTTCTAGTATTGGCTCTTTTAGTCCTTCTGTTACGGTTTTCGTTAAAAACTGGCCTTCTGACAAGATCGAAGGACAAAATGACCATAATGCCCCTTAAAGTGTGACTTTTGGTGAAAATAATATTTTACCCTTCTTATAAATATTTAAATTATTAAAAAAAATAACAAAATTTTAAATTTTAAAATGGATTTGGTGGAGATTTGGTGGATCTCCACCCTCCATGTCTCCATCTCATAAGATGGATAGTCTAGATCTACACCAAATAATAATAAATTAATTTAAAAATTGGATCTCCAACAAATCCAATTAACAAAGAAAAAAATTTAAAATTTAAACTTTGAACATCATGAACACCAAACCTAGATCATCAGATCCAAACCCAAATCCAACAACAACTAAATCCATATCCCATTAGTAACAATAGATTCAACATCACTACTAAGTTGTTGAAAAGAAGAAAAATCGAAAAAATAAAAAAAATCACCAAACACATTCATCACAAACAAACACAGATAACCAAACACATTCAACAACATTCAAACATCATCATCCATCTCCCAATTACTATGGTCAACCACCATTAGCAACAACATCACCCATTAGTCACTACACCAATATCAACCCAGAACCACCCACCACCATCATCATCACCACCACACCATCATCTAAACATTTGTTCTCCTCTCAACCAGATCAAAACAAAATTGACCACAAAAAAAAAAAAAAAAAAAAAAAAAAAAAAAAAAAAAAACACACACACACAAAACAAAACAAAATCGAACCTCAAACCAGATTCAACATCATCGGCATTCGATTCGGTGACATCACCAAATCCAGACACAACCACCACCACCCCGTGAATTGGCCACTACCCAAACCTAGCCTCTCTCTCCATGAAATTCCAAACCCATAAAATATTTTTTCAAAAAAAAGGTTGAGGGCGAACGGAGCCCAAATGAGATCGAGAGATTTGGAGAGGGTTAGGGTTTGTGTTTGAGTTGTGGCGGGTTTAAAGTGTTGAAGAAGATGGTGGAAGATTTTTTTTATTTTTTTTTTCGTTTGAAATGACGATGGTGGAAGATTTTGATGTTGATGGTGGTTGAATCTTTAATTTTTTTTTTATTGTTTTTATTATTTAATTTAATTACAATAATTAATTTAAATACATTATTTAATTGATGGTTTGGATCCGATGGTGAGAGATAAGGAATAAGATTATTATTAGGTTTTATAATCTTAGGACCACCCTTGTTTTAGGTTTTGTTGAGTGGTTTGTGAAGTGTCATAATCTCGGGTATGTAATACACATCTCAGCCATTCATTTTATTATTTGTTTTCTTAATTTGTCAACTTACTCGTTTGCTCTTCTTTCTAGAAAAAGCACGACAAGTTTATCCTTTTGCTCTCGTTTCATTGATGGAATTTTTTAAAACCCTAACAGCATTGGACGGTAGGAACCTAACCAACCATAAACTTAAACTATGAGGACATTCATGACCAATACTGAAACTAAGGGGACCAAAACACATAATAGGGCAAACTAGAGGGAATAACATTTTTACCATATTATTGATGGTATAATGACATAAAACCATCTCTAATGCATATGCCAATGCTAAATTTGACATTAAAATAATAATAATAAAATGTTATATTTGGCACATCATTTTAGCATTGTACTCCAATGCATAATTCTATTTGAAATATATTTTTTTATTATTTAAAATTATAAAAGTCAACAAATATGATTAGTACATTCAATTTATATAATATTTGTTATAGGTAAATTTCGTCATAGGGGACACGTCATCATAATGAGCAAACCAGCATAGCCACGCAGGTAAAAAGTTAAAAGATTAGTCAACCAAGGGAACAACTCCTCACATGAACAAGTTACTTGGTGCCAATTGGAGCGACATGAAGATAAAACCAGATAGAGCTGAGTGAGCTGGCTCGGGCAATAAAGCGGCCCTACTCAGTACCAACAAAGAAGATTACATAAAAGCCCATGTCCTTTTATTACAAAAGCAAAACCAGCAACGACAGGCAGTTTAAATTAACTGCAATATGGTCACCAAGAGCCCAACAAGGAAACAAACAGATCCTCTTATATTTAAGGGAAGTAGAGTCCTAGGCAGATTCTGATCCAAAAGAATTAGAACACGTTGCAGAAATCAAATAGGAAAGCAAGTCCTAAAAGGAATTTCCAGCAACCCGCAACTTGAAGCCCATAACACCAAACCCTAGTGATACCCAGAAACCCTAATATTACCATGTATAAATACCCTTGCAAAACACAATGAGAGGGGTATGTAAGAATTAGAAAGAGGGAGATCAGAGTGTGTATCATTATAAATGATTATAGTGGATTTGACGGAGTTGCTAAGGCAACAACCCGTGGATGTTTCTCCGATCACCGGAGTTTTACCACGTATTTCACATATTTCATTACTAACCATTATTACGTCCTTTATTTCATTCATATTTACAAGTTATTGCTAACCTAAAATGTTGACTGATTGACCGTCGAAAAATCACCATCAACAATTGGCGCCAGAAGGAGGGGGTTTCATTGGTTCACAACTTTTTGAACTTACTTCAAAAACCCCTGTGAAGCAATGGCTGGCGAAGGAGATGGCAGCGATTCCAGATATAGTCATGGACTACTGGACAATGAGTTAGAGGAAAACGCCACTCTCAATTCCGCTAATGCCACTTTGACAACCGAAGATCAATCAACCGCCATAGCTGGCATTTAGCGCTTCCTTCTAACTAGTGAGGAGATCGCGCAGCGATTCCGGGTGTCTTTACAATAGCTCGTGTCTGATGCGGCCAGGCAGGGGATTAACCTTTCCACCACGGAGGGTTTAACTTCGCCCAATGACCTGCCTACTTTAGATCAGCAGCTAGGAAGGTTGCGTTCCGTAGTAGTTGCCCCAACACCAGACACACCTTTAAAGATGAGTCGAAACCCGACAGATCGACCTAAGACATTGTCAGAAAGATAGGCCTGGAGCGATAGAGAACACATAGAAGAGGACTATTCCGGTCGAAGGTATAACCTTGATCAAGTAGGGTAAAATCGGGACCAACCAAAGAGACATACACACCAGAGAGACCGGTTATCGTCTTCAGGAGAAAGCGACCAATACCATCATCACAAACGCCAAAGGGGCACGATCCGGTTGTATGGCTTGAATTGGGAAACTAGAGAATAGGAGCCCGAAGAGAAGAGGCAAAAGTTAACCATCAGATAGGTTTTCAACCCCATGAGAGAGCCGGAAGGAGATAGAGATATACTCATACAAAGTTTAACCCGGGAGGTTCAGAACAATCGCCGACAGATGGATGCTTTGGTTAGGCGTTACGGGCATAACGAACTGTCAGATGATGAATCAGACAGCCCTTTCACTAATGGAATTCTGAGGATGCCCTTCATAGAAAGGTTCAAAATGCCGCATGTGGAGCAATTCAAAAAAGATATCGACCTAAAAGAGCATGTTAGGAGATATAAGAGCGCCATGGCCCAGTACATCCGCAACGATGCCCTATTATGCCTCAACTTCCCACAAACACTCGGGGATTTAGGTTCTCGGTGGTTCAGCAGATTACCAGCAGCATGTATAAACAGTTTCGGTGAACTAAGTAAGGCATTCTCAAGACAGTTCCTCAGGAATGTGCATAGAAAGAAGTCAGTAGCCCACCTGTCCCAACTCAAACAAGGGAATGATGAGTCGCTCAAGAAATACTTGGGAAGATTCGGCCAGGAGGTGTCAGAAATTGGGAGCACGAACAACGAAGCCATTATTGTAGCATTCATCAAAAATTTACAAAATGGCCAACTGTCTTTTGATTTAAGGAGAGCTCGCTTGACCAGTTATGCGGATATGATGGATATGGCTGGGGGTTACGCTTTAGCTGAAGAAGAGGAAATTGCAACAGGAGGTTATTTTGTACATGGTGGGCGACCAGAAGGATCTAAAGCAAAAGATAATGCGCCCAAGACACACAACCCAAAAGGCGACAAACAAAAGAATAGAACTCAGGATGGTCAGGACAGCCGTTGAGCTTATGATCTAAAGTTGGACTAGCCATACCAAAAGTTCCAGGGTAGATTTACAAACTATACCCCATTAAAAAAAAGATCAAGAAGAAGTAATAGCGATCTTGGAAGAAAATAACATGTCTAAAGAGTCTTCTAAGCAGTCATTCTACGCCCGGAGGGACACAACTAAGTATTGTAGATTCCGTAAAGAGAATGGGCATGAGACGTCCAAATGTTTCTAACTCAGAGATCACATCGAAACCCTTATCTGAGAAGGACATTTGAAAGATATCATCCTAAAGAAAGCCAAGAAAGCAGATGGACATAGAGATAACCGGCAAGAGAGCCGAGGAAAAAAGCAAAGTCCGAAGAAATCAGAGGATGAAGGAGCGATAAACACCATTTTCGGTGGGCCGGCAATGAGAAAAAACAACAGAGAGAGGACCCAGGAAATTCGAGAAGTAATGGAGGCCATAAGAGACCTCGATGTTAACTCTATCGAGCTCGACCCAAAGAGAATCAAGGAAGGCTGGGACCCAATAATATTCACCGAAGCCAGTGTTCTAGTAAACGCTAGGCGCTAGTCGGGCGGTGGACCAGCGCCTAGTGCCTAGGCGGCCGGTTTTTTTTTTTTTTTTTTGTTTTGTTTTGTTTTTGTTTTTTGTTTTTCCTACCTATAAAACCAATAATAAAACTCATATTATGACAAAATTCAAACAAAATCATCAACATAATTCCCCTTTTGTTTGTATGTCTTGTACCTATTTAATATAGTTTTACTTTTTATTGTATATTTTAGATTTTTACATTGTAAGAGGGTAAGTTTTGTTATTTTACAAATCTACATTTTAAAAGTCAAAGACTTTTTCTTCTCTCTCTTTTTCTTTCACGCATTCTTCTTCTCTCTCTCTTTCTTTCATCTCTCTCTCACGCATTCTTCTTCTCTCTCTCTCTTCAACCATTTCTCTCATTTCAAGCTTTCTCTCTCCTCCATTAAAACTTATTTTTGAGTTATTTTTCATTAAATCTTGGTGGGTTTTGTTTATTGACGGCACTCGAATCTAATTTATGGGTTGATTTTGCTCATAATTTCTCCATTGATCCAGTTCAGCTCTGCTATTTCTCTCCTCTGTTTTTTATGCTTTGGTTTTTGAAAAATATGAAATTGATGTTAAAGTTTAACGAAGAGTGAAGGCAAGTTCAGCTTCTTGACTGGATCTGATTCTCCACATGATTCTTCAGGCCTTATACTGCCACATTTCTTCTCCTATCTTTATTTTTTTTTTTCTTTCAAAGTCTTCTCTTTTAGAGAAGCAAATCCACCGTCCCAAAATCAGGTTTAAAAAAAAAAAAAAAAAAAAAAAAAGGGTCTAGGCGGAGTCAACGGCTTTGACTCCGCCCGGACCCGATTAATCGGCCTAAGCCGAATAAGTCGGTCGATTTTTTTCCTCAAAAAACATTGACCGTTGACCGTTGACCGTTGACTTTTCGTTGATCGATTTTTTAGACCGATTTTGGCTTAATCGGGACGGCTGACCGCCGCATAGTGTCTAGGCGGCCGCCCAGACCGTTTTTTCGAACACTGACCGAAGCTGATTCACATGGTATAGATGTCAGGTTGAATGACGCACTAGTCATTAGTGCTCGGATTGGCCATAGGGAAGTCCATCGAATCTTGATCGACAACGGAAGCTCAGCAGATATTTTAAGTGCAGAAGTATATGACCAACTGAGACTGAATAGAAAAGATTTACAACCCTTTCACACCCCACTCCGAGGGTTCGGTGGAGTAGAAGTAAGATCCCTTGGTACAGTGAAGCTTCCAGTTAAAATCAAAAAAGTCCTATGTCAGAAGACGGTATTACTTGATTTCGTGGTTGTAGACACGGAAAATTGGCCATACAACGCCCTACTAGGCCGACCGTTCTTGAATAAAGCTAAAGCAGTGACAGCTACTTATACCCTAATGATGAAGTTTCCAACAGAGTACGGGGTATGAGTGGTTAAAGGATCACAAGAGATGGCACAAAGAGCAAATCTCTCAGTTTACAAAGACAGGGAAGTACACCAAGTATACACAGTTTTAACCAGGCCGACCACTAAAGGGGTCAGAAGAACAGGAGGAAACGCCAAAGGATTTTGAACTTGACCCTAGAGAGGAACCCAAAGCTAAGAAAGACGAGCCAACGAAAGATGTAATTCTAGATCCTAGTGAGCCGAGTAAAGTGGTCAAAATAGGCACTAACCTACCCGAACACATCAAAATTGAGTTGACTAGCCTATTGAGAGATTACAAAGATGTATTCGCATGGAGTCATAAAGATATGCCCAGGATAAATACAAAAGTTATGTTGCACTACTTGTCTATTGACCCAGAATTCTAACCAGTAGTACAAAAGAGGCGGCTATTCAACCCAGAAAGGAGTATGGCAATCAGGAAAGAGGTAGAAAAGCTGCTCGTCACAAGGTCGATAAGAGAAATGAAATACCCGCATTGGGTGGCCAATGTGGTGTTGGTTAAAAAGAAAAATAATCAATGGAGGATATGTGTGGACTTCGCGGATTTAAACAAGGCCTGCCCAAATGATAGCTTTCCTTTATCAAGAATCGACCAGTTAGTGGATGCTATGGTAGGACATGAATTGTTAAGTTTCGTTGATGCTTACTCGGGCTACAATCAGATTCGGATGAAGAAAGAATGGCTTTTACCACGGATCAGGGATTATATTGCTACAAGGTAATGCCATTTGGTTTGAAGAATGCCGGGGCAACGTATCAGAGGCTAGTTAACAGGATATTCGCTCGGCAGATTGGGAGAAATATGGAAGTCTATGTAGATGACATGTTGACCAAAAGTGTCACAGCAAAGAAGCATTCTGAGGATTTGAAAGAAACCTTCGAGGTCCTGAGAAGATATAAGATGAAGTTCAACTCGAGCAAATGTGTGTTCGGAGTACCGTCGGGAAATTTCTTAGGTTTTCAAGTTTATCAAAGGGGAATCGAAGTAAACCCCGAAAAAATCAAAGCCATAGAAGAAATGGCCTCGCCAAGGACATTAAAGGAAGTACAAAGACTGACCGGGTGTCTTGCCTCACTTAACCGATTCATCACCAAATCAACAGACAGGTGCGCCCTATTCTTCAAAGCAATAAAGAAAGGTAAATGCTCGAGTGGAGTGAAGAGTGTGAAATGGCCTTCCGAAAGCTAAAAGAATACTTAGGACAAGCACCAATCCTCTCGAAACCAATAATCGAGGAAACCTTGTACTTATACCTATCTGTTACAGAAGTAACGACAAGCTTAATGCTAATTCGGCTGGAGGAAGGAATACAAAAGCCAGTGTACTACACAAGCAAGGCCTTGCTCCGGGCCGAAACCAGATACTCATCAGCCGAGAAAGTAGCCTTCGCACTAATAATCGCAGCAAGGAAGTTGAAGCCATATTTTCAAGCACATACGACAGAAGTATACACAGATTGCCCATTGAAGCTTATCTTACAAAAACCAGAATTGTCAGGAAGGCTGACCAAATGGGCTGTAGAGCTGAGTGAATTCGACATCAAATACACCCCAAAAGCGGCAATCAAGGGACATGCGGTGTCGAATTTTGTAGCTGAATTCACCGAACCGAATGTTGAGGTAAGAAGAATGATAGAAGAACAGATAAATAATTTTCAATGGAAGTTACATATGGATAGATCATCAAACACCCATGGCAGCGGGGCATGAATAGTCATATCAACCCTAGAAGGGGACGTTATGGAGTGTGCCATGAGGTTCGACTTCAAAGCAACCAGCAACCAACAACCAAGCTGAGTATGAAGCTTTGTTGGCTGGCTTAAGGGTGTGCATAACATTGGGAGCAGACGAGATAAAAATTTTCAGTGACTCACAAGTAGTGGTCAATCAAGTGCTTGACGAATACCAGGTGAGAGATGAGTACATGATAACTTACTTGGACATAGCAAAAAGATTGCTCAGACGGTTCAAGAAATACAAAATCACTCATATCCCTTGGGAAGAAAGCGAAAAGGCGGATGCCCTGTCCAAACTAGCATCAGCCACAACTTGCATCAGATCCAAAACGATACCAGTTGCACACTTGACCAAGCCGAGCACAGCAGAACCAGTGGAAATCATGATAGTAGAAATCCGACCATGTCCAAATGACTGGATAACTCAGCTTAGGAGATACTTGGAAGAAAATATACTGCCAGAAGATACCGCGGAAGCCAAGCGCATCAAGTACAGGTCGACCCGGTATACAATTCTAAATGGTGAACTATACAGGAGAGGATTTTCGAAAGCATTACAAAGGTGCGTCACAGGTGAAGAAGCCTATCAGATCCTAAAGAACGTCCATATTGGCGTGTGCAAAAATCACACTAGGGGTAAGAGCCTAGCACATAAGATACTCAGGCAAGGGTTTTACTTGCCAACCTTGTTCGCCAAAGCACAACGATTTACGGAAAGTTACGAGATAATGCTAAAGGATCACCAACAACATTTGGCAACCTCTAGAGCTGCTCAGGAGCTTAACGTCCCCTTGGCCATTCACCATGTGGGGCCTCGACCTTATAGGACCAATGCCTACGGGGGTCAAAAGAGGAGCAAAACATGTGATCGTAGCAGTTGATTATTTCACCAAATAGGTAGAGGCAGAAGCCCTCGTACACATCATCGAAGTAAACACCACCAACTTTGTCAAAAAAAACATACTATACAGGTTCAGGATTCCGAATACCATCATAACGGATAATGGGACCCAATTTGACAATTGGAAGTTCAAGGAGATGTGCAAGTAACACAAGATCGCAAACTACTATGTCTCGTCTGCCCATCCTCAAACCAACAGCCAAACTGAAGCAGTGAATAAAGTGATAAAACACATGCTGAAAGCAAAGTTAGACTCAAAGAAGGGTAACTGGGCAGACAAACTCCACGAGGTTCTATGGGCATACCGAACAACTATAAGGGCATCCACGGGATAAACCCCTTTTTCCCTAGCATTCGGAACCGAAGTCGTTATCCTGTTAGAAACAACTTTTACCTCCCCCGGAGTCCAGTTATACAACCTAGATCACAACGTCAACATGCTATTACGTAACTTGGATGAATTGGAAAAAGTTAGAGACAGATCACAAGTGAGGAATATAACATACCAACAAAGAGCTGCAAGATATTACAACTCCCACGTTCGTATACGTAAATTCCAGCTCGACGATCTAGTACTAAGAAGGGTCTCCCTAAACACCAAGGACAGAGCAGCAGGGTCCCTCACTGACAAATGGGAAGGACCGTACATCATCGACAGCATAGTAGGACATGGGACCTACCTGATAGCCCAATTAGGGGGTGGCTTAGTGCCCCAACCATGCAACGCACAGTACCTGAAGATATTTTATCCCTAAAGGACATTCTTTTTTTCATTTTTTGCAGTTTACATTTAAATGTTCCAGGTTCCTAGTTTATCAAGTTTTTGGATATTCAGTTTCTAATAAATAAAGATTATTTGATGGAATTCATGTCCAACCCAGTTACATAAGACCAAAGATTCCCTTGCTAAAACCTTCCCTGAGAATAGGGTGGTCAGCAAAAAAGGAAAAAGCAATCAAGGATTCTCAAACATTGAGAGCTCGGGCGCCATGAAACCGCGAGAGAGCTGATGGATAGTGTCTGAAGGGCGGAAAAGCTGAAATAGCATGCCCGCCTAGTTAGGATGGTGCAAACGCATCACCTAGCAAAAAGGTAAACTCGAGGCACCAGGATAACTGGAAAACTGCTTGGGGCGCCGCTAGAAAGACTGGTGAGACGCGCAACTGTGTTGGCCGATATACACTACCCTAACGATTCGGCAAACCCCTGCACAGACAAAACCGGGAGACGTCCTAGGTGACATGTGTAGGGACGCAAATGTATGGTCATGGTGATCTTCGACGTAACACTGGGGTAAGAAGAGCTCAAGTAAAAATAAAAACCTAACTACCAGTTAATAAGATACTCGACTAAGACGAAGGTTACTCAGCTCAAGTAAAAATAAAAACTTAACTGCCAGTTAATAAGATACTCGGCTAAGACGAAGGTTACTCAGCTCAAGTAAAAATAAGCTCAAGTAAAAATAAAAACCTAACTGCCAGTTAATAAGATACTCGGCTAAGACGAAGGTTACTCGACTCAAATAAAAATAAAAGCCTGACTGCCAGTTAATAAGATACTCGGCTAAGCACGGACTTCCTATTAAAGATAAACCATATAAGGTTTGTATACAGTTTCTACCCATTTCTGTTTATGATGTTTTTTGTTAATATGTAGGAAAAGGTATCTTAAATGGATTCACGAAGATAGTGGGATGAATGCAAAAACATAAAACAAAGGATATATATATATATATTTATATATATATATATATATACAGTCTTTCTATTATCAGTTCGAACTGACAATAAATATATCAGGTCGAAGAATGTGGACCACATATTATGGAGAAGTTTTGACAAGTGCATACACTTTGAGTCAAAGTATGTAAATCTAGTGATCCATATTAATTCCTGTTTTTTGACAGGCATGGAAGGTAGAGAAAGCGTTGGCAGTGGGTACCTCTAAATGCATGGGATGTGGCATCTTCCCTTTGCTTTGACAGTATGCACGTCACTCCTTCATCTGGACTCGAAGAGATTCTAGAGATGTATCCATATGCTTCTTGATTGAAAGGCTCTAGTTGGTCCTGGCCCGGTCAATCGCCCTATTCTTCATCTTGAAGAACTCTCCAGCCGAGACCATCCTTTGTTGAAATTCTCTAAGAAGCAAGGCATCATAAGCTGGAGATCTTTTGAAACGATCAACAACTTAAATCTCCAATTCCAGTCTAGCTTCCTTCGACAGGGATTCAACGGTCAGGGCCTGGCACTCCAAGTCTTTAATCCGATGCTCGTAGGATGATTTAACCTCTTCATCTTTCTGCTCAACCTGGAGCATCGTCTCCTAAGTAGAAGACAACAGATCCTTTAGAGTTTTAACTTCGTCGGCAGCGAGAGAAGCTCTTTGCTCGGCTTCCATCTGACTTGCCAAGCACCGGTCCATGAACTCCTAGTTCAATTTAATTTTCTCCTGGCAAGTCAACTTAATCCGAGCACAACCATTAACTGAGCCTTCAGGTGCCTTATTCTGTTTGCCTGAGCCCTACCAGCCCGGTAAGCTTCCGACATCTCAACGACCATCTATAACCAAATAACAGAATAAAACAGAATAAAACACCACTGGTAAAGAGTCAAAGATAACCAAAGTTAGCTTACTCACATAAGAAGCGTTGTTAAAGAAATTGTAGAGTCGATCCGACAAAGGGCCGACCCTAAAACGGCTTAAGTGATCCTCCCTAATATAAGCATGACCCGAAGACATAGCTCTCAGCATGGCTTGAGGGGTAGGTTCACCAGGCTGGCTCGACGGTCCCGAACTACCAGCACCGACATCAGGCAAAATAGGTGTTGACCCCTTCCGAGGGAAAGATTCGGTAAAGCCCTCAGCAAGAGTCTCCGCTTGACCTATTGGATGGTTTTGAATCACTGCCTCTTCGATCCTAGCGCATGTCCCCTCGTCACTTGAGGACGAATCAATGTACATGACCACCCGAGGAACCTTCGGAGTAGGATGGCCAGGCGAAAATGAAGCCTTTCTCTTCCCAAATTGCCTCTTACGGCTGTCGAGATTGGCAACAGGATCTTCTAACTCGGTTTCATTTCAAACAGGGGTCGGTGAAGAGACAGAAGTTGGCACAGCAATGTTTGGAATCTTCGTAGGTGCGGCGACACTGAAAGGCTCCCCAACCTTTTTTCGCCCTCGGGGATAGCAGAACCAAGCCCATGCCCATTAGCAGCTACCTCGTCTACAGTTGGACCCCTCAGGTCACTCTGTTCGTTATGCACGCACTTCTGATCACTCGCATCGTCAACAGAAATGCCACTTGGCCTACACGGCCCGCCTCGCTCATTCTGCTTACCCACATCAAGATGAGTTTTCTTAGGAGTGTAATCAGGAACTCTTCCCGTTTCCTCCTCATTAGAAGCCTCCTCAGAGGGACTATCACTCGACTTATCTAAAGAGGGAGCATTTCCTTCAGCGTCCCTGCGAGCAGCTTCCTTGTGACTCGTCTCTTGGATAGCCTTCAATCGATAAGCCCGTGTCTCGCAAACAACATCGGAGTCGCGCATTGCAGGGACGAGAAATATTTCTAGTTAAGCATCATAAAGTCACCGATGGATAAAGAAAGCAACTGAAAGAGGGTATGTATATATAAGCACATAATAAAAGAGCACTCACATCATTTGCGAGCCGCAGATAACTGAGGGAAGAAGTGGGCCTTTATCATTTTTTCCTCATCAAAAAGATAGATTCTTCCCCTTTTATCCAGAGCCCGAACAACCGCCCGAGCCAGATTCTTCAATTCCCCATCCGTGAAGATAAGGGGCGTTTGGTTCCAAGACTCGGGAGAACAGAAATAACGGTGTACCTTGCGTGATACCCAGGTACCATCAAGGTTAAAAGTGACCGACTGACCCCACCGTCCACAAGTGAAGAACCAACTGTTCTTCCAATACTTGTTAAAGGAGGGGAACCCCCAAACAAAACCCTTCATTTTATCGTCTGTGGCCACTTCGACTTTCCCAATGACCTCCACACCTCTTGGGATCTAATGATTAGGTTTGCTAGACAGAAGAAAATATATCCCAGACTGACCCAATTGCCTCAGGTTATAGAAATGTCTGATCTCGTGAGGAGTTGGTGGGGGCAAGTTCATCCTGTGCCACATATGCCACATGCACATCAAGATCCTGTAGTTGTTCAGGGCTAGCTGAGCCGGAGCAATCTTAGCTTCAGCAAAAAACAGAGCAATAAATGGCTGAAGGGGAAGCGTGACACCACAATTTAACATGGCCCCGTAAATTGCCACCATCCTAGGGAGAGGATTCCATGTAGCCCTGTCCCCGGCCGGCTCCAATTGTATAAGAGCACTGTCCAATTCAAACCTCGTCATATACTGGTGAAGTTCCTTAGTGCCAACCACATTTGTTTCGGCATCGTAAGCACACGCCCGCTCGGTAGAAAACAGAATACGAGCTGCCCGATGTTCGTCCTCCACATCATCTTCGTTTACCGTTTGAACCTTAACCCTAACATTTTAGGAAGGGGCGTGTTTGCGCACTTGGCGTGTACTTCCGTGTTTCCCCATTCACTTCCAGGGGCGAGAATCACTGCTACTGCAAGTAGAAATAGAAGAATCAGATGAAGGAGACTTGGAAGAGCGAGGAGTATAAGAAGGAACTTTAAGAGCAAGCCCTGACACATTCGCATCCAAGAAATGGGGTTGGTCAGGGGGTTGATTTCTTAACAATTTATAAATACGTGAAGCTTTAAAAGTATCATTAAGCTCGATGGCAGCCATCCCAGCAACAAAGAGATGATACCTAGCATCAAGATCCATGGAAACTAACCTTACAGAAGTCTGAAAGCTGTGAAATTCAAATGAACAGCTGCGGGAGAGAAACCTCAAGCAGAAAAGGTCTTGGGGGGGGGGGGGGGGGGGTAGAGAATCTCAAGTTCCCAAGCAAAATAAAACGAAGAGAAGCTCAAGATAAAAAAGCCAAATGAGCCAAATAATCTAGGCTATCGACGTCTACGGAGAGGGCTAAAAAACAAGTGAAGGAACCTAAGTTATTTTTGGGGTAAGAATGAAGAAATGCAATTTCTCAGAGAAAAAAAAAAAAAAACAGTGACCCAAGTCGTCCCCAACACTGAATTAAATAGGCGATGCACCCATTTCGAAATTCGAAACCCTAGGTTGGATGTGTCAAAATAGTGGGAAACAGAAAGGCATGGATATTGACATGGAATGACGTACAAGGTGCAGAGAGGTCGTGTCTCATAAAAACCATATGACGCACCCAACCAAGAGAAGACAAGTGGCAGCAAAAGAACACTTTGAGCCGTCAGAATCCCCAAAACGTCACCATCGGCAGATCTTCGATTGAGGGATAAATTGAAAGTGAGCGGAGGCAATTAAGACACGTCATTAATGATTCAAATTAATAAGGAAATTAAATCCCCACATTTATGAGGGAAATGACAGAATTTGAACGGAATAGACTTGGTCAAATAAAAACCAAACGAAGGTTAAATACTTTCACTGAGTAAACTACACCAGGTCCACTCAGCCCAAGTATTTAAGGGGTTATTGTTATAGGTAAATTTCGTCATGGGAGACACGTCATCATAATGAGTAAACCAGCATAGCCACGTAGGCAAAAAGTCAAAAGATTAGTCAACCAAGGGAACAGCTCCTTACATGAACAATTTACTCGGCGCCAATTGGAGCGACATAAAGATAAAACCAGATAGAGCCGAGTGAGCCGGCTCGGGCAATAAAGCGGCCCTACTTGTTACCAACAAAAAAGATTACATAAAAGCCCCTGTCCTTCTATTACAAAAGCAAAACCAGCAACGACAACAACGACAGGCAGTCCCAAATTAACTGCAATACGGTCACCAAGAGCCCAACAAGGAAACAAACGGATCCTCTTATATTTAAGGGAAGTAAAGTCCTAGGCGGATTCTGATCCAAAAGAATTAGAACACGTTGCAGAAATCAAATAGGAAAGCAAGTCCTAAAAGGACTTTCCAGCAACCCGCAACTTGAAGACCACGACACCAAACCCTAGCGATACCCGAAAACCCTAATATTACCATGTATAAATACCATTGCAAAACACAATGAGAGGGGTATGTGAGAATTATAAAGAGGGATCAGAGTGTGTATCATTACAAACGATTATAATGGATTTGACTGAGTTGCTAAGGCAACAACCCGTAGATGTTTATCCGATTATCGGAGTTTTACCACGTATTTCGCATATTTCATTACTAACCATTATTACGTCCTTTATTTCATTCATATTTACAAGTTATTGCTAACCTAGACTGTTGACTGATTGACCGTCGAAAAATCACCGTCAGCAATATTTTTTATTATTTAAAATTATAAAGGTTAATAATTAATGCATTAAATACAATTATAAAATGGTGTTTTTATAATTAAAATAAACATTTATTATTGTACCAAATTTGACATATGTTATACTTTGTGTCAAATTTGGCACAAAAAATAGCATATGTCAAATTTGGCACAACATTTGACATTGCATTGGAGCATTTTTTTTTTGTTTTTTTGTTTTTTTTTTTTTATGTTTTTTTTTTTTTAATGTTTTTTTGTTTTACTTTGTGCTAAATTATAGCATTGGCGCACTAAAATAGTATTGTATTAAAGCATCTACAATGCAACGTTAAATCATAGTGTTAATGCTATAATTTAGCATAAAGTAAAACAAACATACTCCAATACTGTGTCAAAAACTGTGCTAAATTTGGTATATGCTATACTTTGTGCCAAATTTGGCATCGTGTATAACATATGCCAACTTTGGTAGAGTAATAAATGTAGTCATATTTGTTGATTTTTTAATTTTAAATGATAAAAATTTAACAAATTTAGTAAGGAAAATTGAGATTGAAACAATTATACAAATACAATCAATGTATGCATTGAATGCATCGATTGTATTTGTTGATTTTTATAAAAAATAGCATATCAAATAGAATTTTGTATTGGAATACAATGCTAAAAGTTGTGTCAAATATAACATTTTACTATTTTCTTTGTTAAATTTGGTATTGACATTGACATATGTATCGGAGATAGTCTTAGGGTGAGTTTGGTACGCGGGATGGGACGGGACAGGACAGGACAATGTGGGACAATTTCTTCTTATCCGACGTTTGGCGCGACTTTAGCATGGGACAGAATGGGACAAGGTAGGACAAAAATCACTAAATTCTATCCCACCCAAGACCCTATGCCAAACTTGTCCCGTGCATGGGACAAGTCTCAAAAAGACTTTTTTTATCCTTAAATCTTCAAAAAATCACAAACTTATGCAATATTATTATTATTATTATTATTTTTGAATTTACAACAACTGCTGGGACCTAGCGAGATATGACTCTACTAGCACAGCCTAGAATACTGCTCCCACAATTGGGGAGAGGGCACCCACACTTGGGATTAATGGCTAAGGAGGGACAAATAATATTTGTAAATATATACACGCACATAGGCGTTGAACTGTGGTGGTTGGGGCTCCCAAGGGAGGGACCAACCACATTGGCAAGAGGCCTTGTGTACTATGCAATATTATATATATATAATTATAATAATATATATTAATATATTATAAATATAATGATATATATAAGATATTATATATATTATTATATATAAAATAATATTTAATATATTATATATATCTCATATAAATATTATATATAATAATATTTAATATATCATATATATATATATTATAATAATATATAATTTATTAAAAATTATTACATAATATAATATATACATATTATATTTTATTATTATATATAATATTTTAAAAATTATTTCATATACAATAATATATATATATATATATATATATAAATAATTATATTTTATAATATTATATATACATACGAGTGGCACTCTAGTTATTTGAACCTCTTGTTTGGTCCTGTCCTATCTCATCCATATCAAATACATAACAGTATAATTATCAGTTCTATTCTACTTATTCCAAACACAATATGGAATAACTGTCCAGTCCCACCTCGTCCTATCCCATCTCTGTGCCAAACGCACCCTTAAAGATGCTCTAATGTACATGTAACGAAAGATGAATAAATAAGTGAAAAAAAAGATAAAATTGAATTCAATAGAAGAGTAGGTGATACGCTACCAATAACATCATTACATCATTGCATAAACTTGACACACTGCCCCAAGTTGAGGCTTGAAACTTGAGAGAGAGGGTCTCTGTGGCTGTTATCAGACTCATCAAATTGTTCAACAAGTCACTCACTCAAAATCCTCATATATTCCCAACTCTCTAGTCTCCAATCTCTCTCATTCACTCTAACTCTTCTTCTTTCTTCTTCCTCTTCAACTCTCTCTCTCTCTGTAGCAGCCAAGCCCAGCATCATCAGTCTTAAAATTGCCCGGTACGTTTTTAATTTCCTACTCTCTTGCTCTGTTTACATTTATTTCGCTTGAGTCTTGACTTATGCTTAATTGAAAAAAATTAAAAATATATATATTTTTCACGAAAAAAAATCTATTTTATCACGTAGAAATTGATATATCAAGAAAAAAAAAAACTATTCTTAAGGGTCTTCGCCTGGCTATTGACAATGGCCTGTTGCCTGCTGTCCTGGAAAGTGACTCTAAAGGAGTTGTGGAGCTTATTAATTCTGGTTCTAGTCTTTTTTCTGATATTGGAGTTGTCATTAGTGATATTGTTGCTTTAGTTAGCCAATTTGAGGTCAATGTTTCTTTTGTTCCCAGGAAAGCCAATGAGGCAGCTCATGCCTTGGCTAAAATGGCTTTTCTTTCCTCTGATGATTGCTGGTGGCAAGGGTCTTGTCCTCCTTGCCTTGAATCGATTGTCAGGAACGATTGTATTGCCTAGTTTTCTTTTAATGAATTTTCCTTTAAAAAAAAACAAAGAAAAAAAAAAAAACTATAAAAGCTTATTTTTCATGAACAATTGATTTGCACGAAATAAAAAATGATTTTTCATAATGTTTACTTTTGTTTATTCAAGAATTTACTTTTACAGCTTTACTTTGTACCTTGTTGCTGCCGTTTGCTAACCCTATAATTCTATCCATGGTAATATTCATATTTTTCCTTAAAATCGCCGTTTCCCCTTTCGCATTGACCGACTCTGGTTGAGATTCAGTCATGGTGAAGAAGGGAAAATCAGCAGCGACGAAGAAGCCGTGCGATTCAGTCATGGTGAAGAAGCGAAAATCAGCAGCGACGAAGCATTCTGTGCAGAAGTTTCTCGATCAGGAGATCGAAAGACTTTATCATCAGCTGCAAGCGGTGACGGCTGACAGGGTTAAGGAACAGTTGCGTCTTGAAAAATTAGAATTTCGATTGACAGCAATTGGTTATATATTCATCCCAGAAGAAGGAATATTAGTTTGTCACTACTTAAGGAGAAAGATTCTGGACGAACATAGTTTCTATTTCATTTAGGAAGCTGACGTCTATGGAACGCATCCTCTGAACCTCATAGGTATTATTGTCTTTTTGAGTTAATTTTATGAAACCCTATAATGTTGAGTTTGATTTGCCTTTTTGGTTCAATACAAACAGAGATCTACCCTGCTGCTGGTGCTGGAAATGTTTGGTATTTCTTCACCCGTAGCCGCCCCAATGAAATTCAACCTGGTACATCTGAAGGTGGACATTGGATTTGTGGCAAAGAAATGGACATCCTTTATCAGGGCAATAAAGTTGGTGTTAAACAACTTCTTGAGTATTGTGAAGGGGGTCGCAAGACCGAATATAAGATCGACCACTACGGACTCGAGTCTCCTCCGGATAATTTGAAGGTATAAAGTTTATATATATATATTTATGTGTGTGTGTGTGTGTTGTGTGTTTATTTATTCTTTTTATTCAGAAGGTCTTGGTTGCAATTCGTTGTGTACATGCAGAATGGTCCCTGGTTAATTTGTAAGCTGTACAAAGATGACAGTTGCGAAGATGTGCAGAGTTGACCTAGTTCATGCAGAATGGTCCCTGGTTAATTTGTAAGCTGTACAAAGATGACAGTTGCGAAGATGTGCAGAGTTGACCTAGTTCATGCAGAATGGTCCCTGGTTTCAATCAAAGAAGTTGTTTCAAAGGTTGTTGTTACTTGTTAGTTAGGTTGAAGATTGTTAGTAGTTGTCTTAGTGCCTGAATCAAAGAAGTTTCAACAACAATGTTGGTGACTGAGCTATAAAATGTAGGGTCCTTTTATGTTGTATTTCTGTAGTCTATAGGCCGTGTAGCCTTATAATACTTTTGGTATTGCTCCAAAAATTCCTTGTATGACTTTTATTCAGGTTTCTTAAATTTAATTTATGTTAAAAACAATGGTTTTTGTAAGTTTATAATGTTACTAGATCATTTGTTCTGAAATTTTTAACCGAAATTACGTAATGCTGTGAAATCGGATTCACGTTGCTTAACTTCGGTTCTTACATAGATCTTAGAAGAGAGAAGAAAGAGAAAGAGAGAGAAGAGAGAATAAAAAGCAATAGAAAGAGAAGGAGAAGAGAAAGAACAGGGAAATAGCATGAAGTAGCTTTTTTGCTATTTAACGTACCGACATTCTCATTCATTCTGCAACATGAAATACTGCATATTGATGTATAGTCCGAGTTTTCAATTTTTTTTAACTAAATCTTCAACTACTCCGATATACAACCAAAACTCATTAAATGAATGATATTTAAAGAAAATTCTCCAATTAAAGTAAAAAATTTAGGATGTGAAAATCCTCTATAGTTACTGGATAATTTACTGGTGAAAATTATCTATAGTTACTGGATAATTTTCAATTGTATATAGGATGTGAAAATCCTCTATAGTTACTGGATAATTTACTGGTGTTTGGCTGCTATGTGACAATTAAAAAAGTTGAAGTTGAGTGAATAACATCCTATAACCAGTTACAACCTGCAGTTATAAGTCAAAACTTGTTTTATTTTTATTTTTAATTTTTTATTATTTAAATAATTAAAATGTTACAACTATGTTAGAAATGTAACCACTTCCATCTAGTGAAGTGACAATTTTTCTACGGTTCTTTTTAATATATTAAAAAATTTTAATATTTTTCAAAATAAAATGTTACAACTTTGATAGGAATGTAACCACTTCCATTAGACAAGTGACAATTTTTTTTTTCCAGAAAATGACAAATATGGTAAATACAATTTTTAGAATTTAATATACAATGCCAATATTAAAGAAAGTTATTTAAAAATATATGAAATTAGGCTAAAACTGTTATATTAATCACTTTTGATCTCATCAATGATTACATTTATACAAATAAGGGACCTTGTTTAACTAAAAAAAATATATCATTTGTGATAAACTACATGAATGTTAATATAATTTATAGAATTTAAGTTTTTAATATAAAAAAAAATATCAAACTATGCTAATATTTATTTAGTAGAATTTGACACTTGAGTCAATAGTCCTATGTATATATATAAAAGTTTTTACACAATTAAATTTTTATGAACATCCGATTTAAATTGATACATATCTTGGAATTATATAATTAAATTTATTTTAATTAATTAACATAAAAATATACTTTCATTAATTCTATAAAATATTTTCTGTACATTTTTGTATATCAATATAAAAAAAAAATTGTTACATGTTGAAATTAGTACGAAAGATAAGAACGTTAGTAGCAATATAAAGTTCAATATAACTAAAAAGTTGTAATATGTCATTAGTTAGCATATCATAATATATAATAAATTTGTTTGCACGAAAAAATGAACTTAATATTACAAGCCACTATAAAATGATTACATTTAACCAAAAAAAAAAAAAAAAAGGAAGTTGAGGTGTTACATACATCAGTAAATTTCGCACACATATATTAACAATACTGTTGAAGTGGTGGTGCCTTTTCATGGAACATAGGGATGCCAATGGGGCGGGGTGGTCCTCCCCGCCCCCTCGCCCCATTTAATTTTTGAAATAAAACCCATCCCTTCAACACCACACCAGACCACCCCGCCCCCTCGCCCCATTTAATTTTTGAAATAAAACCCATCCCTTCAACACCACACCATATATGGAACGGGTTAGGGCGGGGATAGAACAGGGAATGCTTTCTCCATCCTCACTCACTTATCCATTTATCAAAATTATTTATTAAAATAAAAAATATACAGTATAAGTGTAAAACCCAATGAATATGATATAATATATTAAATAATTCCAATAAACTATTAAAAATTATCTCATAAACATAAATCTCAAAGTAGTAAATTCAATCATTTAAACATAAAGTTCGAAATCAAAATGTTCGAAATTGTTAACGCTAATCATCTAATAGTCGCATTTATTTCTCTAATTATCTAATTCTTTCTTCATATCCACCTAAAATCTCCTCAAGACGCTAACCATCTAACAGTTTAACTAAGTTTTTTTATTTTAATAACACTATCTATCCACCTATCTAGATCATGTATTTTTTTGAAGCTTTTTTATTTTTATTTTTTAAAAATAAGTTTAACTAAGTTTTTGCAAACTAAAAAACAACAAAGATTATATATATTTTTTAAAATAAGTTTAACTAAGTTTTTGGGTTGCAATTCTATGTTGACAACATATTACATAATATGTAACCACTTGTACTCATGCCAAACGCACCCTGAATATATGTTTCAAGTTTTCAATTTAAATGACCAAATTGAGGTTACATGAGATACTTTTACGTCATGTTGCAACTTTACTGTAATTGCTAGTTTTCGTTAGATGTAACCATATTTTTACATCACTTTTATGTTATGTTGCTGAATTTAAATTTTATTTTGTCATTTTTATGTTTTTGTTATGTTTTATAATGATATTTGAAAAAAAATATGAAATTAAACTACAATTATTAATATTAATCACTTTTATATTTGTTCATTTAATGACATATCCTGACACTAAATATTAAATTCTATTTTTCGTGATAGACTACTTAATTATCAATATCATTTGTGGTATTAAACCTTTTTAATATAAGATGACATTAAAGTGTATATGAACCCATATAAGTTTATATGTTGAAATTAGTGCAATGGTAGAAAATTGATTTTGGAAGCAATGATGTCAACATTATAAAAAAAACTCATCATATATGTATCATAATGTTTAACAAATTTGTTTGAACATTATAAACTCATCATAGATTGTCGGATCTACAATTGAATTTTTGAGTAGGCACCGACAACTTACAAAACCGAAGTAGTGATTGACGAGCAGTTGGGTGACTAGAGTGGTAGCCAGCTAAGTGGACTCTAATGCTTAAGTTAGTTGAGATTATATGAAACGAGGTAGAATTAAACTAAAATAGTGGTAAAATGTTGATCAAACTATTTGTCCGACAATGATTGTAAAGTGAAGTACGATCACTACAAAAAAAGTGGCCTATAGTGACACATTTCTTTACGACAAATTTTGAATACATCACTGTAAGTATTATTTTGTGACAAATTTTATTATTTGTCATTGTGTTTTTTTCAATTCAGACTTTTTAAAAATAATTGTCACAATTAATTAAAATTTGATAATTTGTGACAATTAAAATAATTAGTCAGAAAATTACCTTATAAAAAAGGAAAGGTTTTATTTTGTAAATACTTATAATTTTCTTTTCACTTTTTTTTTTTTTTTTCAGATTTCCTAAACCATATCTTGAATACATCATTGTAAGTATTATTTTGTTTCAAACACCTAATCATATTTCCTAATTTCATTAAAATTCTCAAGTTTATGGTGATTTGCTCAAGGTATAGTATCTCTGAATTTTGATTTTATTTTTATGGTTTCTAATATATTGGGTTTTTATTTATTTTAGAGATGAAAAATAGGAACGTTTGTGAAATATTTAAAAAAAAAAAAAAATTTATCCTCTCTTGCCTTCGTAATATCCCCCTGCACTTCAACAATGGGATTTCAAACTTCACGTAATTTCTGTCTGCAACAATCCTTCAATTGATTTCTCTCCACTATATATTGAGGTATATTTCTCTCCTCTCTAATCTCTATGTATTTCCTCAGACATAATTTTTCCATGATTTCGTTTCAATTGAATTTGTCATCAGCCCCGATGACGAGTACAGCAACAAAGACACAAGCGCTCAACTTGCTCCCATCCTCAAGCCTGAGGTGATCGTCATCCCAACTGATGAAGAGAGTGAGGAAGAGATCGTCGTCACCATCGTCAAGCTCAACGATTTCTTCAATGTCATGATCTTCTCTTATAAGCCATATCTCGGTTTGTTCTCTAATTGTTTGCCTTTTATGTGTTTTTGGTTATGTTTTGATGTATTTATAAAAAATATATATATATATAAAAAAACAAGAAGTGCTATTGTCAATTAATTTATTGATTAACCCAGGTATTGTATGAACTTGAAATTGATTTATTCACGGGGCTGAATGCATAGAAACTGTTTGATGAAATGTCAAAGAGAAAAAAAAAAAAAAAAAAAAAACCAAAGAATGCACCTGTTTTTTTTGTTTTTTTGTAACATTACATTTTATAACATATATAGAAATTATATATATATATATATATATATATATAAAGCATACATGTTAAACCTTATATACATAAGTACATATCTATGGACTTAGTTATAGAAATGCTTACATTATCAAGGTAATTGTTTATAACTATGAATGCACCATTACAATTTTATGCAAACATTCTTACTAATTCTAATAAAAAGAAAACGTTTTGGGAAATTTTTCACTTGGTGTGCTGTCTTGTTTTGTTACGATTAAGTGTCTAGTATAAAAATATCAAGGTCATTGCAATTTAACAATCAAGTTATTTGATTATCTAGGTCTACTGCAATCTATTTAGATGTTATAGAGTTTTTTTTTTTTTTTTTTTTTTTTTTTTTTGAAGGTTAGATGTTATAGAAACCAACCATATTTAGAAAAGAAAATGCCACATCATGATTATGTGATTTGCAAATTTTCGATGGCATTCACAACCACAAAGTAGGACCTTGTGCAAAGTAGAAACATTTTTTAAGGATTACGAAGGAAGAAGATGCAGCTAAACAATGCATCGGATGAATTCAGTTTCAAATTATTAGTAAGCATCACATTTGTTTGTTTTTGTTCCTTGGTTGGTACTTGAAGAAAAACAAATTGGGTGAGGAAAGAAAGGAATTAGAGTGTGTAAATTAATATTAAAATTCAATATCAGTAGAAGCAATCACTAACCAGAAATAATTAGCCTGAGTCGACTACTTGGTTAAATAGTTTTTAGGGTGTCAGTATATATGGTGGGGTATTTTGTGTGTAAACACTTGAGATTTATTCAGTTTCATGAAGATAGTTTATAACGATGATATTATTGTTTCAATATTTGTGACCAACCTTACATGCCTACCTTGTGATTAATTCATCAATGTAAATTGTTGTTTTCTTGACATTAATCTCATTTATTGTTTGCATACTTTGTCAAAATTTAGTACTTTGTAATTGAACATTTCTTAGCTTGATCTTCTGTTACTATATGACTTTCATTGTGTCATATTTTGCTGAAATTTTGAGTGAATAATGTGAAAGAACTTGTATACAAATCTTCTTGATTTTGTCTGTATATACATACAATCTGTCGCAGGTGTTTGTCATTGGTGGTTTTGGGCTGTTGCCTTCTGGGTTTCTTGTGCTCTGTTCTGGCTCTTGTGGCCGCTGAATAAAGTTCGCCTTTCAAAAAACATATGTATGATGTATGGTAATTTAAAATTTTGATTTATTCTTATTATGATGTACTGCAATGTATGTGCCAGGAATGTGGGCCGTGCCAGGCCTGGCCTGTGAAACATATGGGCCGTGCCTGGAACGGCCCGCTACCCTTGACAGGTCAGCCGTGCCGAGCTGGCGGGCCCGGCACATATTTACACCACTAGACCGGACCCAAAACAGCCTAAACATAGAACAGACCGGACCGGGCCTGGCTTGTCAACAAAAAGTGTGGCCTGGCAGGCTGAGACAGACCGGCCTGTGGGCCGCAGCTTACGGACCTTAAACGGCCACCCATGTATATTTTTCGGGCCCAGCCTGGAAATTAAAAAGCAAACAGTCGTCTAGCTTTGGGCAAATACAAATTGGGATTGGGCTTTAAACAGACGTCCAGCTTCCAGAAAAAAAAAGAAAAAAAGAAAAAAAAAAGTTAAAAGTAAAATAATGAAAAGTGAAATTGGGCATTTGGGCTTGGGATTTGGGATAAGGGATAAAGACATAAAGTATTAATTATTTAAAGTGGCAGTTGGCTAACTTTGTGAAAATACAATTTGGGATTGGGCTTCCTAGAGAGAGAAAAAAAAAATTAAAGCCTGCCAGGCCGGTCTGTGAGGCCTGTAGGGCTCTCTCCTGCGGGTAGGCCTGGGCCTGATTGGTACCAGGCCTGGCCTGGCCTGATTCTTGGTCGGACCGTGCCAGGCCCGATCTTATCGTTGGCCGTGCCGGACCCATTTTAATTACCACCACTAGAGCAAGGTTGGAGATAAAGATGCACATTGGAGAGATGAAGATGTATATAGGTCCCCCTATCTCCACCCATTTCCCCCATGGGGAAATGGAGATGAGGAATTTTAGAGGGAGGTATCTCCATCCCCAACCTCAGTTTCCCATTTCCCCTGTTTTTCCTCGTTTCCCTGTTTCCCCCATTCACTTGTTTCCCCATTTTCCCATTTTACTAAAAATTATAAATTAAAACAAAAAGCAAACATTCTATTATATAGTTAGTTAGGGTTTCAAAGAATAAAATAAAATAAAAATATATAATTATATTTATATATGTTTTGGGGGAAATTGGGTCCCCATCCGATCCCCATTTCAATTTGGGGATGATTTTCATCCCATCTCCATTCATTTCTCTATTTTTCCCTAATAAAATTTCCCCAAATGGGAATAGGGATCCAAGGAAAAATGTGCAACTCTAGTTGGAGATGCCCTTAGTTGAGACTTAATTTTCTTTGGTGAAGACTTATTTCCTTTGTTCGAGACTTTGTGCTTGTTTAGTTGAGCTTTTTACTTCCTTAAAAGGTCTACAAACGTCTATTTAAATTTTTTAGAGTTGTTTGGTTGAGTTTTTGAGATTGTTTATTTTAAATTGAGTTGAGATTAGTAGAGTTTAAACTTCTACTAGACAAAAGCTCATGGGAAGGTGTTTCTCAAAATAGATTTAAAAAAAAAAAAAAAAAAAAGAGTCTACCAACAAAACAGCCGTAATTTTTTTTTTTTTTTTCCAAAAACTTTATTTCTAATATATCTATTATAAGTAGATATTTTATCAATAGAGGTTTTTCCAAAGGCCAACCAAACAAGCTCTTAATTTTCTTTTGGTAAATAATTATTAAGTTTGAGGTTCTTTTTTTTTTTTTTTTTTTTTTTTTTTTAATTAATTAATTAATTTTAATATTACTATATTCAATTTCTAAACATTAAATTTTTAGGGGGAATTGCACAAACATCCCTCGAGGTTTGATAAAATTGCATAATTATGACATGTTTGGCCATATACACACAAACTTCCCTCGATATTTGAAAATTATTGCACAAACATCCCCTATCGTTAGATGGATTCGTTAGTCAATGGTCAAAAGTGTAAAAAGTCTAAAATACCATTTTTATTTTATTTTAAATAAACTAAAAAAAATATTTTAAAAATCATGAATGTATCTTAAATTTGAAACCTGGAAAAAAAATGTCATCTTTACAAAAAAAAAAAAGTTTTTAAAACAATTTAATAATAATTAAATTTTAAAATTTAAATTTATTTAAAATCATGGGAGATTGCACAAACTTTTTTTTTTTAAGATGAATTTTTTTTTTCCAGGTTTCAGATTTAAAATACATTCATGTTTTCTAAAAGATTTTTTAATATATTTTATCTTTTTTTAAATTTTTTTTGGTTTATTTAAAATAAAAATATAGGGTATTTTAGACTTTTTACATGTTTGACCATTGAATAACGGAACCATCTAACGGTAGGGGATGTTTGTGCAACATTTTTCAAATGTTGAGGGAAGTTTGTGTGTATATGGCCAAATCTGCCATATTCGTGTAATTGCTTAATTTTTCGTTTAATTATTGCATCAATAGATTGATTTTGTATGTAAGTTAAGTCAAACACCAAACTAGTTGTAAAGCGGTACATAATATCGCATTTTGATATGAGAAAACAAGATCGAGTTGCTTATAGTCTTTAACACAGAAATAAGGTAGTTGCAAACTAATTTTTATGAAATCCAATCCATATCACAGCAAAAGCTTAGGCAGTGTTCTGAGTAGCACACGATGTTTTGACATAGATGCCAACATCAGTGCACTTCCCAGTTAGAGCATCTTGAGGTGATACAGCCATTAGTGGGCATATAAAAGCTCCATAAAGTGAGAACACATAAATTAGCATCCATTGCTCCGAACCAAACCAAATGAATAATCACAGTTGATAAGAACTTCGTTTGCCAACTTGAGCTTCACAGTTAAGAACTTTGTTATCGACTAGCCTGTTTCCAGGGGAAGCCAATACTGCTTATAAGGTTAATGCTAAAAGCACTGTGGCTGTCACTAACAAAGCATGACATAAATTTCTTGGGGTTTATTATGAACTACTCATACGCCCATGTAGTTTGTAGATGCGATGATTGGTCCCAAATTCTCTGCAATTCAATACAAGTTATCATTGTTGCTACGGTCTAATATCATTATACCCAAATCTTTAACTATGAGGGCCCTTCTCTTCAAAGGATTTTTTTTATTTTTTATTTTTTATTATTATTATTATTATTTTTTTAAGTATTACAAGAACTATCAAAATAGTATTGCAGCGGCTCGGATATCTATTCCCATAACGGGGATAACTACTCCTACAACTTGGAAAGAAGACTCTCCACACACGTTTGTAAAAAGCGCATTGTGGGATTTGAACCTCTCACCACTTATATGGAAGGGAGGTGCACTACCAGCCTTGCTAAGAAGTGATGTGTATCTCTTCAAAGAATTTTCGCAATTTCCATATCTCTCTTCCCATCTTGTGGCAGGACATCTAAGATGTCTAAAGCTATGAAACCATAATCATTCATGGCGTTTAATTCCACTTTTGCCTTACAATTAGACCTCTCAGTCAGCAATAATTCTATGATCTGCAACACAAAAGAACAGGGGAAAGATGCTAATAAAAATGATAAGCAAACAAAGAAATATATAAATCAAAGAAATTAGAAGCATAGTTAAAAAAAATTAGCAGAGAACACACTCATATTCATATGGTTTATTTCCTCAACTTCAGCTTCTCTCCCTTACCTTTATATATAACAATAATTACAATAATTAGCCGCAGAAGAAATATTACCTGGAGATGTCTCTTGATACAGCAAGGTGCAGATCCGTATTGCCACTGCAATGGTATCGTCATAATCATCTCTTTCGTGGGGTCAAGCAAGAGCTACAGGACTTGTTGCCTTCATGATTGAACCTAGAGCATATTTGAGATTTTCTTGGAGCATCAGTCCTACAATTTCTTGATCACCTGACAGTAAACTAACAACCTAATAGCAAGAAATGTAAGAATTGAACCCTGGAATATGGAAGACCACACATATCTCTTTAATTTGAGTCTAATCAAATACAATTTGAAGGATTTTGATCCATACGGCCACAACTCTACAATACGAAAATTTACTGAATGCAAGCAAGCTGCAATAATATATTACACAAAACTAGAGCTTCTTTATGTTACAAGTACAACCGATTATTCTGAAAATCGAGCGATTTTCTACTAGGGAATAGGGAAAACTGCAAAACAAAGGTGATAATTTGTTAAAGGATCCTTTCGAGATCTGATGATTTTAGCTTTGATAAACTCTGATCCATAGGCATTGCAAAAGCTTAAGCAGTTTACTGTGGAGAGCAAAATGTTTTGACATAGATGCCAACAATATTGGAGGACTTCCCAGTAAGAACACAGGCAAAGCATCTCGAGGGGATACAGCCATTATCGTGCATATATAGGCTCCGTATATTGATAACACGGAGATCAACATCCATGGCTTCAAGGGTATTTCATGCATGAGGATTATAATCATTGAGGCTGCTGATGTGATGAACGCTATGGAATCGAACCAAATGAACAATCGCAGTAGATTAGAACTTTGTTTGCCGACTTGAATCCCCAAACTTGAGCTGGATTTGAATTTGATGTTATCAACCAGCCTGCCTCCCGGGGCATTCAGTGCTGCGTGGAAGGTTATTCCTAAAAACACTGCCGTAGTAATTAACAAAGCATGATATGCATCTCTTGAAATTTTATGTTTGGTCTTCATAGGCCAGTTAACTTGCAGATTTGATGATGATCGGTCCCAATTTCTCAGCGATTCATTACAGCTGTCGCAGTTATTACTCTCTAAGATCAGTTTACCTAAATTTCTTGCTCTTGAGGCCCCTTCTCTCTGAAGAATCTTTTCGATTTCCATATCTTT
This sequence comes from Acer saccharum, assembly GCA_030490815.1. Classification (NCBI taxonomy): domain Eukaryota; kingdom Viridiplantae; phylum Streptophyta; class Magnoliopsida; order Sapindales; family Sapindaceae; genus Acer; species Acer saccharum. The sequence goes on along the minus strand of CM059866.1, from coordinate 57,682,390 downwards.
CTTGCCTCCGTATGGTAAAGCATCCAAGATGTCTAAAGCTGTGAAACCACCATCATTCATGGCGTTTACATCCATCTTACCATTACAATTAGGCCTCTCACTCAGCAATAAGTTTATGATCTGCATAAAAAAAATGAAAACAGGGTATGTCAAATTTTTAGCAAAGATAATTGATATGGTTTGTTTGGAGAAAGAAATATTACTTTGAGATGTCTTCTTGATACGGCGTGGTGCAGAATCGTATTGCCATTGCAATTCTTTTATTGATAATATCACCAAAATCGCTTCTTTCTTGAATTGATCGCAGCAAGAGCTCCAAGACTTTGTCTTGCCAGTGTCTTACGGCAGCGTGAAGAGGCGTTTCGTCAGTAGAAGAGACCTCAGAAACAGAGTCAGGACAAGCTCTCAACAATTCTTCAACCACTCCAACTCTGCTTTTCATGGCCGCAGTATGCAGAGGAGTTCTCTCATGTCTGTCTTTCACAAGACAAAGCTGAGAATCGGATGCTATAAGTAATCTGACAATAGACACACGACCAGTATGACAAGCCAAGTGCAGAGCAGTATTGCCTTCATGATCCAACTCCAAAGCTAACACAGGACTTTCTTCCAGTATCTTGGCTACATTTTTTTCATCACCCAATTTTACAGCTACGTGCAATCGATTTTCCAAAAATTTTGCATGATGTCTTATCGGAAATCCATAACTAATCCGATCATCAAGATTATTATTCCAATGTAATTTTGCAGAGCCATGTCTAGCTGCAATGTTTGAGTGAATGATTACACCATTGGCGACATCTCTATAATCTGTAACTAGGCGGCGCAATTTGTACAATAATCCATCGATTAGACCTTGCAATTGCATTTTGGTTTCAACTTTCAAGCCCAAATCAGAATTTCTTTGTCAAATGAATTCAAAAATCAAAACTACTATCAAAGGGTCGGCACAGACCCACTCGTAGTTTTGAAATCGTTCAATTCAACTATCTAGGGGCAAACTGGTCATTTCCTTTCAATTAATAATTCGATAAAAAAACGAAAGCATGCTGTTGACATAATTTAATTTGTAAATCAACGTACCAATCACCTGAACCTGTCTTCTTCATCCTAATTTCAACATTGAAATTTTGTCTTTGCAGAATTTGAGACGTTAGAAGTTGGATTATTCGCACCAAATTTTGTTGAGATAATCGCTCAAATCAGAATAAATAAAGAGAGATGATCTTTCTCTAATCAATTTTGTTTGAAACTAGATGTTTAGTTCTAGAAGGTTATAAAATCGGTTTCACTATGTTATGCAGTTTCGATCTTGAATATTTTTCAGAATCGATCTTACTAGCGAAATATTTTTTAAAGTATAAATATGAGATTCTTAGAAGGGAATGCCAATTGACCTTAATTATTATTGCAACATAAAAGTTAAGATACCTATCGCTAATTGTTTAGGTGTGAAGCATAAACTATCGGAATATTTTTTATTTTTAAATACTAATATTATTAGTTTACCATATTTTGTACTTTCTTATGGTTAACAGCACACCGCCCACTGTAATAATAATATATATCTTTCTGACTAATGTAATAATAATATTATTAGTTTACTTATAATATTAACCACTCTGGCACTCTATTTAAACATTCGTATAAAATATAGAAAGATTTTCCCGATTAGATGCACTTGTATGACTTTTTACTATAGGGGAGCGTGAAAATTATAAGGTTTTACCGTGTGAGATCCTATAATAAACATCCATGTTAATTTTAGAGAAAATAGCACTAGACACCATTAATTAGTGGATGGGGTCTCATAAAGGCCATTGGCTATTTAAATTGTTCCAAAATCACCATTTTAATGAAACATTGTTCATTGGCAGCCATTCTGTTAAATCTAACAGAAAGCTGCCGTTATCTATGACATGACATTCCTAAAGAATAAAATAGCATTAGACACCATTAATTGGTGGGTGGAGTCCTAAAAAGGTCATTATTTCCATCTCTGCAAACTATTCTCTAATGGACAAAGCTTTTGGAGGATAGATAGTATCATTAAAAAACAAAATGGAGTCGATATTGACACCCATAAATATGATAAACACACTAATATTTTAATAAAAAATTTAATTATAAAAATATCCCAATAGGAATTTACCAATAAGGACAAATTAGTTTAATTAAAAATAAACAAAACACTATTTACACACATATCTTCAACTATATCACTTAATTTTTTTTTTTTAAAAAAAAAAAAACCCTGATTCAACCTTAATTCTAATTTTTTTTTTTAAAAAGAAAAAAAAAACGAGAAGAACAGAAGCCCAACGGAGTCAAAATCTCCCATTATCATATAACAAAGTAATAGAACAAGAATTTTCAGAGGACTTCGATCATAGAGGTACGTATTTATTTATTTTTATTATGAACTCTATCAATGAAAAAAAGTAAGAAGTTATTATTATTATTATTTTTTAAAGATAACAGTACATATCCCATTGTTGGAACAATTATCGAATTTTTGTGAATTCTCAACAGAGCATGAACAATGTTGGAGTTGAATGTACTATGTATTACAATAGTGAATTTACAAATTACGAGGTATAATTATGCTTATACGTTATATCAAAATTTTAGTTTTTGTAGAAGAGAAAACAGTCTTAAATTATTTTTTATTTGAAAACTGAATTTTGGGTGTCCTCTCTAGATTCTAAAAAATCAAAGTAAGGTTTCAAATTGATGTTTTAGTGGGTGTTTGTTGTCTGGGTTCGTTGTGGCTTGTTGGTTTGTTATTCCTTTGTTCCCTGTTTTGGTTGTTAATAAAATATTGCTATTTTTTAAAAAATATATATATATTGTCATAGAAGAAAGTTTGTATTGGGTACAAGTTTGATCACGTTTGCTTGTTACTCTATTTTTTTTTTTTTAGAAGAGTAATCGTTATTTTCCAATCATTATTCCCTGTCGTAATTGTTGTTAAAATTTCTCACATGTCTCACATGAACAACTTGACATTGCACTAGGTGATAATGGAACCATTGATGGCTATAGATCGGTTTGGTGGAATTGGTTCAGCTCTAAATCCTTAAATTACAGCCATCCTCATCTAGTGGAACTTGTATCATCAGAACACATAGTTGATTCAAACCTTACTTTCTTGAATTCTCTTGCATATAATATCCATCCAGTCTATTGTAGGTATGTTGGCTAAAGCCACTAAGACTTCAAGGACGCAACAAAATGAAAGATGAGAGCTGCTAGTTGTAGCGCACTAGCGCCTACATTCTTTAAATTATTAGACCTTTTTTTTTGTATTGGGTGTGTTAATAACTTATAAGGGTTTATAAATAAATTGTATTAAAATGAAAACATTCATTTAAAAATAAGGGTACTATTAGCATTAATATGAGTGTTTATACTAATGTTTTAATTTTAAATTTTAGATATGGGTGTACTTATAAATATGGGTGTGCTTATCATATTTATGGATGTCAATATCCGTACCCAAAACAAAATTCAATAAATATTGATTTTTATTTGGAATCTTGTATGAAAATATGAATGGATTGCGTATCTAAAAGCTAATTATAAGGATAACTAATTAATGAGATAGTTCGATCAAGAATTTACCATTCTATGCAAATCACATGAATAAAGTCTGGTTCATGATGCTCTATATAAAATAAAAAATAAAAATAAAAAAAGCCTTGTTCATGATATATATATATATATATTTTTACTTTGATTTTAATTCATAATAATTAACACTATTGGTTAACTACATAATTGCAATTTTTTTAATAAAAAAATAGGGTTTACTATTTTCTGTTTTTTGTTATGGTTCACAATTCATCATATAGTCGTAAAACTACCTATAACATAATTTTCTTTAGTAATAATAATAATATTGGTTTATCATTGATTGCAATTAAGATTGTGATGTTTATTATTTTCTACTCTTTGTTAAGGTTCACAATTAATCATCCACTATAAGTATAAAAAAATAATAATGTTAATTTACTTATCCTTTTAAAGATAAGTTAATTTACTTTTAAAGATTAGTTGCGCCTAATGTGTTTTGTTAATATAGAATGCCATACATATCACATCTAGTCTTTTTCATCCTATTTACAATATATTTTATTTTTTATGCAATTGAATGTAATTAATTAATAATATTATTATTAGTATCATTTAACTAAGAAACAATGTTAATCATTGTCCCAAGGAGCGTAGCTCAGCCTATAGATGAACGAGCTTGGGGTTTGGGTAAATGACTCCCAAGTTAGCGACTCAAATCCTACCAATAGCAAAAGTTTCAAAAAGTACTTGGTCTAGATTAGTAGATAGATATATAATGTCAAAAAAAAAAAAAAAAAATGGTTAAACATAATGAATTTTCAAAACATAGATATATTATTTTCTACTCTTTGTTAAGGTTCACAATTAATCATCCCCACTATAATTATAAAGAAAATAATAATGTTAATTTACTTCTCTTTTAAAGATAAGTTAATTTACTTTTGAAGATTAGTTGGTATAAAATGATGACTTTTCACCACCGTCTAATGTATCTCGGTGATAAAAGAGTGATTATTTAATCTAATAATATATGATATTCAAATTATCACATCAGAGTTAGTATAAAAAAAAATGATGATTTTTTTATTAAGTGTGGTGGCATTTACTATGCAGTTTCTAGGGTATTGCTAAAAAATTGCAACTGAAAGTGAAACTTTAGTCCATACATCATATCACATCTAGTCTTGGTCATCCTATTTACAACATATTTTAATTAATTAATAATATTATTATTAGTATCATTTAACTACAATCAGAGAAACAATGTTAACTATTTTTCGTTCTTTGTTATGGTCCTTATGGACTTATTTTTCATAACTAACATCCCATGATAATATAATTAAGTTTATTGTAAAACACATCACTAATCACATAATTTTGATTGATTTTTAAGTTAATTTTTTGGACCGTATAACATTAATTTGTTTACTAGGACTGCTACTTTAGTTGCAAGTTGCAACACCATGGTTAACAAAATGGATTTTCAATGTTATCAGTTGCATGATTTATTATATTAGGGAAACTTTAATTAGTTAGAAAAAAGAAAATCAATATCTAAGAATATTGTATGGGGTGGTTTAAAAAAAATATATAGCCATATAAATATATGAAATTCTAAAATTATCGATTCCTAATTTTTTATTTATTTATTTATCAGATTTTTCACTTTTTTGACAAAAATAACTTTAATGAATTTTTGTAAATAGTTTATTATTATTATTATTATTATTATTTGTTTTTAAAAGTAATTTTCTTTATATTTATATAGTCAAACCGACTTCCAAAGGAAATTCTTAATGGAGTTGCATACAAAAGAAAAACAAGAAAAATAAATGCAAGTGCACAGCATGTCAGGACCTCCAAATTAAAGAAGAGAAAAAACAATTGTAGAAACTAGAAGGTAAGGTATGTATAGAGGTCTGCGCACCTCGAAAAGCAGGCAAAGGCAAAACAAATGGAGGTGTTGTGCTGCATGTGCACCTCCAAAAGAAGAAAAAAAAATTAGCATGTATAATACATTTTTAGGTTTTTATTATACATGCTAATGTGTATAAGTTTGTTCTGGGATTAAGTATGATAAAGTTTTTTTTTTTTTTATATATTATTAATAAATACAATAGGTTTTATTTTTTATTTTTTATAATTTTTTTTTATTAAACACGCTAAGTTTTGTTTTTTAAAAAAGTAAAAATCATTTAAAATAAAATATAAGGGTGTTTTTGTCACTTCAGAGACTAAAGTCGACAACAATAGAAAAATTTTAAGAGTTTAATACAAGAGTGGTGCTATTGGCACACCACCAGCTACTGGTCTATTTATGCCATACTTTTTTATTTTTTTTTCTTTATCAAAATTGCTAAAAGAGACATACAATTTAAGAAGAAAAAAAAAAAAAAGAGTGGTGCTATTGGCATACCCATTACTAAACTATTTATACCCCACTTTTTAAATTATTTAGTATCCTTTTTTTCCCTTTATCAAATTACTTAAAAGACACATACCATTTTTATTAAAAAAAATCATGTACAAAGTAAAACTAATAAAACCCTACTTTTTTTATTTTATTTCAAAACCCTAATGACATAGATTATTTCAAGTCGTTGAATGTTTACTATTTTTGTTTATATTTTTTTTCATATCTCGATCTCATTTACTATTTTTGATTATATTTTCTTTCAGATCTCGATCTTATGTTTCTCATGTTTAGTATTTATTGATTTTATTGTTTAACATGTTTGTTTTGTTTTTCTTTTCAAATTTTAGATCCATGTTTGCTATTTTTTTCCTCTCGGTTTATTTTCTTTTAGATCTTCCAGGCATAATATGATTTGTATCAATTATTTTGTAGATTTTATTCCGTATCTTCCAAAATTAGTTTAATGTTATTAAAATAAATAAATAAATAAAATAAAAGATCGCACCAAGAATTGCAACTAAGAAAACCTAATGTCTGACGAAATGAAACCACACCAAAACCCTAACCCAATAGCTCAAAAAAATCATCAGACGATCAATATCACACTCACAATCTACCACCAGCAATCCAATCGACTACATAAAAAAAATCACATCTAATAAGGATGGTTTCACCATAAAATGAGAAAAAAAAAAAAGGTCTTGTGAATGGATGTGAGAAAAATTGTATATAAAGATTAGAGATGAAGTGTTATTTATTTATTTATTATTATTATTTTTTTTTGGGGGGGGGGGGGGGGGGGGGGGGGGGCGGCGCGGCGGGGTTGGAGGGGGAAGATATAGGGTGTGTTAAGTTTGAAAAATAGGTAAAAGGGTAATCTGGAAATAAATAAATAAAATTTGATAAAACCTTTTAATTTTATATAATTAAATCAAAATTTAAAAAATTGGGGCATAATAGTTCAGTAGTTGTGGGTGCCAATAGAACCACTCCAATACGAATAGAAAATCATATAGTTGTGTGTGTGTGTGTGGTGTGTGTGTGTGTGTGTGTGTGTGGATATTTTCAGCAATTTCATTGTATTAATTGTAAACAAAGAATATTAGACGAGATGAGGTTAGTCTGGTGGTAAAACTCTTTACACCTGCACCATGAGGTTGCGGGTTCGAGTTCTCCCCCTTCTAAAAAAATCCTCAATTTATGTAATAGTGTAATACTTCAAAAGAAAAATATTAGACAATTTTTTTTTTGTCCAATATTTTTTCTTTTGAAGTATTATATTAATTCGGGATTTTTTTAGGGAAGGAGAAGACTTGAACCCACAACCTCGTAGTGTAAATGTGAGGGGTTTAGCACCGGATCAACCTGATCTTGTCGAATATTAGACAATTAAGGTCATAGTTGCTTGGTTTTTTTGGGTGTTCCAAAATTCAACCTCGGTCGTGTTATAAATGAGATGCTTTTGGAATTTGGATGGCCAAGTTAACTATGCTATGGATACCTTAGTTACAAATTAAATTGATGTATTTAGCATCTCCAACCATGCTCTCTAAAGCCACTCCTTAGTCAAAATAGTTAGTGGGGATGGTTTTTTTGTACTCCAACCACTCCCTATTATGGCTCCCTATTGTAGAGAACTACCAAGGCACTCTCCAAATGTAGGGAGCCATTCCTTACTAGCTATTTTCTCTCCCCTATTATTTTATTATTTTAAACTAATTTTCTTATTGAAAAAATGATGTCAAATTTGAAACAAAATAAATTTATTTATATTTTAAATTAAAAAAAATTTTAAAATATTAATGACTACCTATAATAGAGAGGATGATTACTAGCTAAAATAGCTTTTTAACTCAAATAGCTAAAATTTAACTAAAATTTAGAGAGCATGGTTAGAGATAAGACTATTGTAAACAAATCAAGACAAATTAAACAAGACAATTCAAGTGGGGACTTATTAGTCTATATATGCAAATCACATGGATTTGTCTTGCTCATGCTGATGATACTACATTTTATATTTTACTATGGGGTTTGTTTTTTCCTTTCATTTTGTGTTATTTGTAATGATTAATAGTTTATCAATATAACATACTATAATCTTACAACAATGATTTACTTTAGTTAAAAAAACGGTGTGTATATATAAAAAGAAGAATTTCCGTGTTTCGTTGCAGTTGCTTAATCTATGGAAAATGTCTAAGAGTTTATTCAAGACATGACTTAGTCTATTCACGTCACATATATGTGTTCATGCTAATAACAATCTTTTTATAATCATATTATTAATAATTTTATTTAAAATCAAAATAACGATTACCATTTGTGTTATTTATCATTAACTATAATCTAACAACCGCATATTAATTAACTAATTTGAGAGACAGCGAACTTTATTTGAAATTCGTGGTTCATATTAAAAGATTTTGTGGTTCATTGTAGTTGGACGAACTTATTTTATTATTATGCTAAAGTTATTTTAATTAGAAAATCGTTATCTAAGAGTACTGTAAACTGTAAACAATTACAAATTAACAAGAAAATTCAAGAGGGGGCTTAGTCTATTTACATATTACATGGATTGATGTCTTGGTCATTCTAATGATAATATATTTTAAATTTTACGCGTATGAAAAGAAGAATTTTCGTGGTTAGTTCTTGTATTATATTGTAACCTATTATATGCTAATAGTAATATTATTGTAAGCAAATCAGGACAAATCAACCATATAATTTAATTGTTATATATATATATATATAATTTAAGGGACTTGGTCTATGCACGTCACAAGGATTTGTCTTATTCATGCTAATGATAATATATTTTATATTTTACGTGTTTGATTGTAATTACTCAAAATAATAATAATAATAATAATAATAATAATAATAATAATTAATGTAGTGATAAATGACACTTATTTAAATTGATAATGTTTTAGATTTGAATTATGGACCGCAGCACCGCAAGTTGTACATAAAAAATTAACAATTATTTTATTTAATTAAAACAATGTTTATTTATTTATTTTGCTGCTGCTCTGTTTTTGTTGGTTTTGTTTGCTTCTGGTGGCTTTTCTTTTTGGTCTCCTGGGTTGTTGTTTCCTGGTTTCCTGGCTTGTTGGCCCTTAATAAAGTCCAATTGTTCAAACAAAAAAAAATAAAAAGTTCATTAATAATTGCTTGTTTAACGAGATAAGATTTGAGTCATATCTCTTTATCCGAATCTCGAATTGATCTAAACCAAAAAAAAAAAAAAAAAAAAAAACAATATCACTTACAATCATTCAGTAATAATATTATTAATTTCCTCCGAAAAGCAGGTAATAAGTTTTGTTGGAAAACTGTTTATAAAAAGTATGATTGTCGTTAGTTGCAGACTTGCAGTTGATTATATATACTAGCTAGTCACTAGTGCTATTTTATTTCAATTTGTCTGGTGGTAGTTCGAAAATCGATATCTAAGAAATTAATAAGATAATTTCTTATTGTAATACATAGAATAGGATAAATTAATAAGATAATTCAAGATTTGACTTTGACAACGTTGTTGCTTTTTGTTTTGTTTTATTATTATTATTATTATCTTAGATCATAATAGTTCTTAATTTAATTAATTACTTAATAGATCTTAATGTTTAAGATTTTTTTTTTCATATAATGTTAAAGATCTCTCTCTCTCTCCACATATATATATATATATATTATATCTTCAACCCAAACTACAATGTAACAATTATACCCCTTATTATATCATTTTAATTTGATAACAATTTATATTTTCAAAAAATTTGATAACAATTTATTATTTTAATTATTTTATTCAAATTAAATAGAAAATTTATAATATATTTTAAAATAAATAAATGAAATATATGATTAAGGAGGTCGTTCCTTATCAATTTGTTGCAAAGCTCGACAGGCTTCCTCTTGTAATCACGACATGGCCGATGTCCTCTCGTCAAGAATGGAGGAGGCCTACGCTAAACGAATAGGAGGCTGCAACATCCATCAATTGAGAGGAGGTTGGCCGGTCTTCTCCAACATAACCTTCAATTTGAGATTTGGTGATTTTTTATGGAAAGAGTAGGGCGCACACCCTTGACCTTTGTTCACGATAATTACATTATATTATTTTTGTGTTTGATTTTCATTATAAATAATATTATTAGTTTTGTTTTTATCCGATTACAATAAAGTGATGTTTATGATTTTCTTTACAAAACCTTACTTTTGTTATGGTTCATAAATTAGTGTCGCTAGTAATCTAATTAGGGTCTTTATCAAAATCTCAACCATAAGAATTCAAATAAAATAAAATTGCCTATACGGACAAATCAAGTCTCGGTAGAGAGAATTAACCTTAACCTATTCCAGGTTAATGTTAGCATTTTCCATCTAAATATCTAATAGCATATACTAGTATAATTTACTCATAAGAAGAACCAACTTTGGTTAAAAAAAAAGTCTGTGGAAAAAGGATTTTCGTGTTAGTATGTATTTTCGGTTTGTAATTACATGACATTTTTAAAAAAAAAATGATAGCTATCTGAACAGATAATAAGTTAATTTATTAAGTTTCATAAATTTGATTTCTGCAAATTTTCATGTTAATGCTAGATAATATATTATTTTAGCAAAATTTGAAAACAAATGTTTCTTTAGGGTTTGTATTTTTTAAGTGATAATATATATATATATATCGTAAAATCATTGGAATATTAAATTGATTTTTTTTTTTTTAATTTTCACTAAAAAAAAAAAGAAAAAAAAAAGAGAGACACATTCAGTTTTATATTTTCTAAACTAACATTACATATTTATCCATTAAAATGTAAATATAACAAATAATAATTGAAAGATGTAATTTATGTGTTTTCAGTTATACATATAAGTAGTGCTATTGGTACACCCCTACTGATCTATTTAGACCCACTTTTAAAATTTTAATTTAATTAAATAAAATTAAATATATATTAATTTTTTTGATTATTTTTAAAACTACCCTTTTTACTTATTTTCAAAACTAATACACCCCATCTATCTTTGTATAGGCCTCCTTCATCTCCGTTGAACTATTTATTTTTTCTTCTTTATTTATTTATTTATTGAGTTTTTTTTTCTTCTTTTATTCATGGTGGAAAAAAAAAAAAAATAATAATAACAGATTGCTTCAACATAACGACAGCTTGATATCATTCTGAAAAAAAAAAAGAAGTAAACTTCAAACTTACTTCTAGAGAATTAATATTTCCAGATGCTTGATTCATTCTTAGACAATTCTTATAGATGCTGATATCATTGCCAGACAATTCTTGCAGAAGCATTATGTCATTCTCAGACAATTCTTCCAGATATTGATATTGTTCTCAAACAATTCTTCCATTTTTCTCGAACTCTTCCATAATATTTTGTATGTGTATAAAAAGCAAATTTAGGGTTTAAGAGTTAAGAATTTTGTTGTTGTCAAGAAAACAGTTTATTGGTTTTTTTTTCTTTTCAATTTTTTTAATTTTTTAGATTTAGAAAAGAATGTGGGGGGTTTTAATAGATTTACTTTATAATTAGTAATCTAAGTCTACATTTGTTCATTAAATTGCAAGATGCATGTTGAGAAATATCTCCCATGTAGTGAGAATTGTATTCCAAATGCTTATTACAACTGATCTCACGAGTCTCCTATAGGCCATGTTTGATTGAATGGAATGGAAAGAAAGTCATTCCATTAGTTTGGTTTGTTAAATGCAATGGAATGATGATTCCATTGAAATGAGGATTCCACCATTTGGTGGAATGGGCATTCTATCCAAAAACCAATGAAAGTCATTCACTATTGTTAACAAACAAAATAATACTGATTCAGAGACTAATTCTAAAGTTCCAACCAAACAAAAAAACTTAGTTTTCCTTTCCTTTGCATTCTTATTCTCATTACCATTACCATTCTGATTACCATTTCACCATGTAACCAAATGTGACCATAGCGTATGACCAATAACCGACTATTATGTTTTAAAAACATAATTTTATTAAAAGTTTAATAAATATTTTTAAATATATGTTTGTCGTGGAAATTAGAATTTTGATTAGTTGAATAAATTTAAATTTATCTAATAAGGTTATTTTTATTTAATTCTAAAAATATAGGTTTATATATATATTGTTCAATTTTAAGGTCTCAAGTCAACTCACTAAACATTAATTGTTATTATTATCACAGGTGGCCGGACAGCGGCAGGTGGGCCGGCAGCGGTGGCGGCGGCAGGTGGTCTGGCAGCGGTAGGTAGTCCGACAGTGGGGCGGGTGGAGGTGTTCTGTGGTGGTGGTATTGCAGCGTGGCGATGGTGATGGCGATGGCGATGGCGATGGCGATGGCGGTGGCGTAGTGGCGGTGGCAGTGGTTTGGCAGAGGTAGAGTTAGAGGCGGAGGCATCCGGTGGTGGTCGGCAGCGTCCGGCGATGGCGGAGGCATCCGACGGTAGTGGTGGTCCGGCAACGGCGGAGGCGTTTGACGGCGGTGGTCCTACTGGTGGCGACAGCGGCAGCGATGGTCCGGTTGCGGCAGATGTCCGGCGCTAGTGGTGGTGGTCCAACGGCAGGTGTGCGGGCTGGCCGAAGACGTGCCGGCGATGGTGGTCTCCGGCGACGGGGTTATGGTCTCAAGTTCAACTCCACTACTAACATTTAATTGTTTATTATCACAGGGGCGGACGGCGGCGGTAGGTGGTTGGCTAGCGGTAGGTAGTCGATGGTGGTAGCGGTGGAGGTGTCTGATGGTGGTCCGGCAACGTTGCGATGGCGGTGGTTCAGTAGAGGCAGAGAGAGGCAGAGGCGGAGGCATCCGGTGGTGGTCCGGTAGCGTCCGGCGACGGCGGAGGCATCGACGGGTAGTGGTGGTTCGGCAGCGGCGGAGGCGTCGGCAGCGGTGGTCCTACGGTGGTGACAGCGGCAACGATGGTCTGGCTGCGGCAGACGTCCGGCGCTGGGGGTGGTGGTCCGACGGCAGGTGTGGCGGCGGCTGACCGGCGACGTGTGGACAATGGTGGTCTCCAACGACGGGGTTATGGTGTATAAAATAAAAAATTTATAATTAAATAATGAAAATTTAAAAAAAATAATATCTTGATAGTTAAAAACTGTCAAGAAAAAATAAAAAATAATAATAAAAATAAAAACTGCCATTACTATCTTGACAGGGGCTTTATTGACAGTTTTAAAAGCTGTCAATAAACTCCCTATTTTCTTGTAGTGACCTTAGCGCACTGCCACCACAACCCTAGCTGCCATTGAAATAACTCTAAACCCTCCATGTACAAGCGCTAATCTCTCTCCAGTGCGCTTCTTCTCTCTCTCTTCCATCTGATTCTTCGGTGCTCTTCTCTCTCCAGAATTGTGTCCGCGATCTCCTCCATTGACGATCTCGGTCCATCTTCTCTCTACCTCTTTCTATCCTATTCACTAGTGAGATCGAGCGTCGGTTCTCCTCCATTGAGCGATCAGCACTTGTTAGTTTCAGTGTAGCCATAGGTTATTAAGATTGTGTTAGATGTGGTGGTTGTGTTTGGGTTTTGATTTTGGTGGTTGTGGTTGATAGATGATGATGTGTTGAACTTGGATTGTGAATTTCTTTTGAGTTTTTGAAAAAAAAAAAAAAAAATTTTTCAATTTATGTGTTGTTTGAGTAATGGAACTAATTTTTTTTTGTTTTTTTTTCATGTTTTTTTTTGTTATCCCATGAAGAGGATTGGATCTCTACCACCATTTTTTTTGTTTTTTTTTTTGCTTTATTTTGTGTTTTGTAAATTTTCTTTATTTTGCTCTTGTGGGATGAATGGTGGAGATCCTTTAAGAAAATTAATTTTTTTCAGATTAATTTTTTTTTTCAAATCCATTTATTCACAATTTATTTTTGAAATACATTATTCACAATTATGAAGGGAAAAAAATGTTTTAACGTGAAAATAACTTTTCTAACGGACGGAAAGATAATGGAAAGGGGAATTTGGCGAATACGTTGGTTTCAAGGGAGGGACCAGCGTTAAGGGGAATACATGAGGCATATTTACTATAGGTTATAAATATAGGGGAAAATGATATTTCCTAAAAAAAATGAATATATATACAGTCCTTTCTTATCAGTTCGAACTGACAAAAATATCGTTCCTTGTATGTGGGCCACTGGATATAATACTTGACTGACAAGTGCATACAGCAAAGTCAAAGTATTTAATCCAGGGCTTACATGCAAAGGAACTGATATAACTTTTATCAGTTCGAAATGGATAATAGAATTTCCTATATATATATATATATAATATATATATATAGGGGTAGATCCATGACCCCATTTTTTTTTACACAATTTTGACACAACTTCTTGGCTATTAGATCTTGCTTCTTTTAATGGATAGGATTTTTTTTTTTTTTATTTAATACAGATATGCTCTCACCTAAAATACTTATCTCTCCAAAAATATTTTTTATTTAATTCTCTACTTATTTAATTTTTGTCTTTAATTTATTTTTATTTAATTTATTTTTTCCTTTATACATATTTTTTCTTTTTATTTTTTACTTTACCTGAAACCAGAACATCAATAGTGGACTTTCACTCTCACTTTCAGTCTTAAAAAAAAAAATCTTTTTTTTTTTTTTTTTATAGACTATTCTTATTCTCAATTTACTATCTTATTATATATAGATATATATATATATATGTAATCACTCTCCTCTTTATTTTTTCTTTTTAATTTTTTTTCTTTCTCTTTTATCATTTCTGATTTCATTACTTTGCAAAGTTATACAATTGTATTGGTCTTGTTAATATATTTTCAAAGTTGATCAGAAACATCATACTTGATTCATTTATACCGATATTGTAAAATAAAATCTATGTGCAATAAGTAAATCAATGAAAAAACTACAATGAATACATGACTTGATCTATAAAATCAATAAAACACAGTCGGCATGCGGATGTACGTTGTTCCATCTCGAAGTCCTATAAAAAACCAAAAAAGTGTTTTTTTTTTTTTTTTCTTTTGAAGTTTTTGAACTCTTGGAATATGTTTTTTTTACAAATTTAGTAATGAAATTTATAGATTTTATTGATTTGAGATGGGCAAATATAGGACTTCAAGATATGGGCAACGTACATCAGCATGCCGAACGTGTTTTATTGATTTATAGATCAAGTCATGTATTCATTGGTAGTTTTTCTTTTACTTTTACACAATTTTATTTCTAAAATATCAGTATAAATGAAGTCAAGTATGATATATATTAAACTTGCAAATATAAACAAGACCAATACAATTGTACAACTTTGCAAAAGTAATGAAATAAGAAATGATAAAAGAGGGAAAAGAAAAAAAAAATAAAAAAAATAAGAGGAGAGTGATTACATATAAAAAAAAAAAAAAGAATAGTAAATTGAGAATAAGAATAATAAAAAAAAAAAAAACAAAAGAGAAAAAAAAAGGATTTTAAAGATTGAAAAGGAGAGTGAAGTCACACTTCTGTTTGATTTCAGGTAAAGTAAAAAAGAAAATGAAAAAGAAAACGGTAAAGGAAAAAAATAAAAGAAAAGAAAAATAATAAAGAGCAAAAAATTAAATAAGGTGAGAGAACTTAATAAAAATAATATTTGGAGAGATAAAGTATTAATTAGGTGAGAGATAATATCTCATTAAAAAGGAAAGAAAAGGATAAATCATATCCATTAAAAGAAGTAAGATCCAATGGCCAGAAGGTGTGTCAAAAATTGTGTAAAAGATGGGGCATAGATCCTACCCCATATATATAATATTATCAAGTAAGGTACCTCACTTTAATTTCGTAAGGATCTTGATGAAATCATCTAATTTTAGAATTTGATATGAATTTTTATGGATAATAAGTTCATGAATCTACCTATGAAATTTTTTGAGATTTTTCAAGTACTTAACTAGTTTTTTTGAATACTATACCTCACTTGATAAACTATATATATAATATGTTGTGTGTGTGTGGTGTGTGTGCGCGGGTTTTTTTTTTTTTTTTTTTTTTTTGGGGGGGTGGGGGTGTGATTCTGTAATTTTATGCCATGTAGATTTGTAATAGCGTTGAATCTAGAAGAATATTCATTGTAGAAACTCATATATATATAATATATAAATATATAATTTTTCTATTTTCAGTTTATCTGATATAATATATATTAGGGCGAAGAATGTGGACCATTAGATTACATACTTTGACTCAAAGTGCATGCATTTGTCAAAACTTCCCATAATCTATGGTCAACATTTTCGCCTTGCTATATTATATCAGGATGAACTGACAGTAGAAAGGATTATATAATATATAGATAAGTCACAAACTATATCAACTTAAATTTCTAACTTAATTTTTTGACTTTCCTTTACCATTGGATTAAAGAGAATATGAGCAAAGGGTGGTCGATATTGAAGTAAAAAAGTTGAACAAATATATATATATAATATATATTAATATATAAAGAGATTAAGTGAATAACTAATATTACATGTTGAAAAAATAAAATTTTTTTTTTGAAACGGCACTTTCATTAACGAAAAGCCACAAAGGGCGAGGCAAACAAGCCAGAACAACCAAAACAACACCCCAGGTGGTCACCCCACCAACTTACAAAAAGCCAAAAGAGAAACACATTAGCAACAAAAGAGAAGGCCAAAAAGAAACGCTGCTGCAAAAAAACTGAAGCAAGAAAACTTACAGAAAACAACATCAAAACTGTCAAAAATAAAACCCACAAGAAACCAATAAAAAACCCCCATTTAGTCTATCCCATTTCTCCCCGAACCGGCCTTGCCAAACCATTCGCTAACGAATTGAACCCCTGGGCATGAACTGATATCAAGACCATCCAAGATTGAAGGATTTGCCTGATATCGTATAACAAGTTCAGCAATTGATAGTACCAAAATCATTACCATTGATCCAACTAACCGCCGACTTTGAATCGCTATGATGGTGATCTTTCGGACCAACAATAAAGCATTCGAAGAAAATAAGCTGACATGCTCGATGAACTGCAAGAACTCAGTGCATTCGAATCGAAATGCCAACAAGAATGAAAATAAACACAAAACCTTTCCACTAGAATCTCTTAGAACCCCTCCAATACCAAGTCTCCCGAATTGCCTCTAGCGGAGCCATCAACATGAAAATAGATCATTGTCCATCAGAGGGATCCACTCAAGTTCTCTTTTTTTTGGTTGGGACTATGTCATGCACCTCTCCCTTTAAGTCTAAATAAGCAGAGTCAAGTCAATATCAACCTACAACATGGCTCTTGAACCACAAAGCTGTTCTGAAATTTCATTGAGTCAAGCCACACTGAATCTGCTTCTTTCTACGAAAGACAACCTCGTTACAAACCTCCCAAATAATCTAGATGACAGCAAAGAATAGAGTGATTCCAAACTCTTTTCCTAGATACCGACGGACACAAACCAAACCAACCATCCATCCAATCCTGGACGAAGAATTGGAACAAACACTAATCCACCATCCCATAAACTTCTCCACAGTTTGTTAGCCCAATCACAGAGAAGAAACAGATGATCGATGATTCAGAATTGAATCACAAAAGACAATTAAGATTAGCCAACTGAGCTGTACCAATAGGGAGGACAATGGGGCAAGTTCGGGAAGGGTGGCCTTCCTCGCACCCCACCCAATTTATTTTTTAAAAACCCATCCCCTCATAAAACCCACAATGAGGGAGTGGGTTGGGGCAGGGCGGGGTACAACAGTGAGTGCTATCCCTATACCCACCCATACCCCACTTATAATTTTTTTATTCTTAAATAATAAATATATAACCATGAGATAATTAATATATTAAAGTAGTAAATAAAGTCCAAGAAATATAAAAACATCTCATAAACATAGTTCTACAAGTAAATTCAATCATTTTCAAACATAAACATAAAGATAAAGTCAAAATGT